>BMAC01001219.1:94409-157271 GCA_014905375.1 Phtheirospermum japonicum
GTTTGCCCCTTTGTAGGCGGTGGTGGTGGAGGAAGGTACCGTGGGTCGGTCTGTGGCTTCATCGGCGCATAATGTGGGTTCTCAGGACCCCACTTGAAAAAAGGAGAATCACGCTGTGCCTGAAATTGGTTTGTGGGTTTCTGCCCAGAATTGTTGTGTTGGAAATTTTGCACGGCGTTGACCTCTATGCTCGATTCATCGTCGAAAGTCACCGAACACGCATTCGCTCCATGTCCAAATGCTCCACAAATTCCACATGTCTTTTGCGAAGGTTGCGATTGTTGCTTCATCATCATGTTCGTTAACAACTCCACTTGCTTTGTAAGTTTATCGATCTTGTCATCCTCCGCTCGCGCAACCGAAACCTCATTCACTCTAAGTTTTCGAGGCTTTGAACTTGTTTGCCTCGACTTGTCACTTATTAATTCAAAAAGATCTCGTTCTTCTTCCGCGGTTAAGCCCCCGAAATCTCCTGCTTGTGTTTCCACTTGCTGCTTGAAATTAGGCAATAATCCTTCATAAAAGTAATTGTTGACCATTTCGTCATTGTTACCATGGTGTGGACATGCATTTAGGAGCTCCTTAAAACGATCCCATGCCTCATGAAATAATTCGCCATCCAATTGCTCGAAGTTGGAAATTTCCCTCCTCAACTTTGTCATCGTTTGGGCTGAGTAAAATCTTCCCACAAATTTCTTGTAAACCATCTCCCAATTTGTTAAGGAATTAGGTTGCAATTGATTAAACCATCGTTTCGCTTTATCTTTCAGGGTACTAGGGAAGTATCTCATTCTAAGCTGTCCTTCACTGAGTCCACGATCTTGAATTCCAGAGAGTGCTATGTAAAATTCTCGAACGAACTCAAGTGGGTCTTCATTCGGCAAACCATAGAAAGAAGGTAGTCTATTCAAATCGTCGGCCCTCAAACTGTAGTTTTTAGCCGCTTGGCCTAAAACTATTGCTGAGCTATATGGTCCAATGGTTGGGCATGCGAGGTCACCTTGCTTTCGGACGTGTTGATATCGAGGAGCACGTCTTCCTCCAAAGTTGGCACGACCTCTCAAGTCCTCCCTATCCTCATAGTACTCATCATCTTTGTTGAATTCATCATTCTCGTACCCGTTCTCGTATTCATCTTCCATCATATCATCGTTTTGCCAATTATATTGTCGTCCCCCTCGTCTATCATGGAAACGGTTCGGTGCTCGCTCCCGATTTAAATTTTCATTGTGTTGTTGGTTGTTTTGGGGCTGGGGCCCGCCATTACCAACTTGGTTGCGGAAGAACTCCTCGTTTGCACGAGCGTTGTATGCTCGAGCTTCCGCTCGATTCCTAAAGTGCTGTGGACGGTTGATTTGATTTCCTTGAATTACTGCTTGACGATTATCTTGGCCTTGGGGCTCCCCATTGTTTGGATCGTTGAGGAACTAGTTTCCTTCTTGATTCTCTTCGTTATTGATCCTTTGGTTGATTCCGTCGTTAAGCGCTTGATTATGTTCAAGAATCGGTGGATCTTCTTGACGATTGTCGTCTTGTGGGTCTCCAAAGTTTAGATCATCGGTGGGCGGCATCCCATATGGTTGGTATCGTAGAGGGGTATTATTGTCATTTCCTTGCCCTCGGCCACCATTCGTTCGTCCTCCTCCTCTTCCTCCGGGTCCTCGGCCTCCAATAGGGGTAGTGTTTGACATGTTGGCCGAATTTGAATTGCGATTAATTGCGTCGGGGGAATGAAAGAGTCTTCTCGGTCTCCCAACTCGTTAGATGTTGTCTATATATATAGCAAGTTCGTTTCTAAGACTTCGACGTCCTAGCATCAATAACAAACAACATCAACGCATCGAGTGTCAAACAAAGAACCTTTATACAAATAAACGGAAAAGCATAAAATAACACGAACAAACATTATCAAAACCCATTTCAGTCCCCGGCAACGGCGCCAATTTTTGATTCGAGCTTTTGTGTGTGCCTACTTTATAAATGATTGTCAGAAATTTAGTAGCTCGCCCGCAAAATAACAGGATCGCGTGTAGGTTGGCAAGCTTAACTCGAGTCGTCTCTCAAGGACTGACGTTCGGAATTTTTAATGTTTGTTTAATCACAATGTTTAACACGAGAACTTGTATAAATTTTGTTTTTTGAAAATTATCAACTAAGAAATTAAAAAGCATTAACTAATTATTCTAAACTAATTAATAAATTAAACTAATTTAATAACTAAAAGAAATTCAGATTCAGCAATTTAAACTAACCATACAAATAATCAACTACTAACTATTGTAACCACTAACGCTAAAGGTTGCTGCTAAGGGTTGCTGTTGCTGCTAAGGTTGCTGCTAAGGGTTGCTGTTGCTGCTAAGGGTTGCTGCTAAGGGTTGCTGTTGCTGCTAAGGGTTGCTGCTAAGGGTTGCTGCTAAGGGTTGTTGTTGCTGCTAAGGGTTGCAGTAACGGTTAACGCTAAGGGTTGCTGCTAAAGGTTGCAGTAACGTTTAAGCGGTAACCTTTAACAATTCTGAACTAACAAACTATGAACCTGCATGCATAAACTAAACTCAAGCCAACAGAATAGCACACATCCAATATAAAACATGAATTACGGAATATAAACTAAAATCGATCAACCAAATAGTTCAACAAATCCAAACGAAATACGTAGGAAAACTAAATAATATTCAAAACTTGAAACTAACGATTTAAAACTACGAAACTAATTAAAGGTTTAAGAGTACTTGTTTAATCTACTTGAAACTGAAAGTACTTCGGCTATTCCGAAGAGGAAACGCAGCGAAACGGGCGAAAATGGATGAACGGCGTCGAACGGGCTCGAGAACTCGTCGTCATCGATTCTTGGTTGCTCCTTGATCGTCGCGTCTTTTTGTTGTTTTCCGTCTTCAAAACCCTAGATTTACTCCGTTTTTAGGGTTAGCACACGCACACACAGACCTCTCCCTTCGAAATTCGGATTAAGGAGGGTATTTATAGAATTTTTTCTGTGAACTGGGCCGAAAAATCTGTTTCTGTGCTTTCTGGGCCCGCTAACGGTTGGTTGCTAACGGTTGGTGCAACCGTTAGCAGCAACCGTTAGGTGTATATTTTTTTGGCATTTCTGGACGACGACATCGGTTGTAATGAAACCGTTCTGGAAAGTGATTGTTAGCTCTGAACTCAGCATTCTAACCGTTAACATCAGTTCTCAGTAACCGTTAAGGTTAGCGGTAGCAGCTAACGGTTGGAGCAACCGCTAAGTGTAACCGTTAGCTTTCAATCGACATCGGTTCCAGCAGAATAACCCTTCTAGAAAGTCTGTCAGCTTCAATTCTTGCTATTTCTTCACCGGAAAGCTCGATCTTTGAATCTCGATCATCATAATTTATCTCTAACATGATGAACTCTTCCGGTTACTTAGCTATAAAGTGAAAAATCACAAATAATTACTTATTTGCATCAATCTAGATCAAAAAACGGTAAAATAAGTTGGAAGTCTAAATATATGAAATTAAGCTAAATCTATCCAACTTATACCAAAAATAATAAGAAAAAGCAATTAAAATACAAACTAAAATCAAGACAATTACGTGCTAATCACTTAGCTATAATGATATTTTTTTTGGGCGCTGATACGACACTAAAAATTCATGCAAGCTATACGCTGGTATTTATGGTAAGAGACCTCATTTCTCGTAAGGAGAATTCATTCTAAGAGGTGGATGAGCTGTTTTATAGAATATCGACCTGCAATATGGGAGTGGCTAGCTCTCATATAGGGTAGCGACCGCTTATGGTTTAACCAGCTCGGCGCTGGGTGTTGGGCTTTATAATTGTTGGGTCCGAACGGGCTAACATGGATGGTATTGTTGGTCCCGACGAACTATATTAAAAGAATCACAGGCCTAGGCCTATTCTGGTAATTGTAGCGAGGGTCTATTATTTATGGGAACTTAGCATACAGGAGAAATCCTAAATCTAAGTCGGTCATGGTATTTATGGAACTATAGTGGGAGAAGGTAACCCTAGTTTGGGGAATACTTCTTTTATCTACATAAAGGGGTTCAGTCCTCACTTTTATTTTAAGTTGTTTTATCATGGTTTGAGCACTCGCAATATCTCTCGCATTATCTGACTTAAGCATCGAAGGACCTTCGTCGGGGCCGTCCACCGCCTTGGCTGAGGTGTTGTTTTGCAGGATCGATCAGGTCGCTAGAAGGCTCTTGGAGATCAATCAGGTCGTTGCGACGTAGTTCAAAGTCACTCAGGTTACTGATCTAAGATTTGAGGTTAGTATCCCATATTTTTGAACCACCAATCTTTTTGATCGCATCAAGTGGCGCCGTCTGTGGGAAAGAGGGACAACGAGTTCTTGAGCGAAAGACGTGAGAAAATCCGCAAGCACGATATAAAGGACAAAAACATGACACCCAGGGTCCTGGATTTCGGTCTTGGATCTAGCAAATCAAAGAAAAAGAATAAAGAAATCGATAAAGGAGAGAAGACAAAAGACGGACTAACACCTCCACTGGCACCTCCCCTAGGAGGACCAACGTTTCAGGATCTAGCTGGCATGCCACCACCCCTACCAGAAAAATAGAAAGGGAGGAACCTGAAGAGGAGCAGCAAGTAAAAACTTCGGAGGTTATCGCGCAAAAGGCTATCAGCATAGGGACAAAGGAGTGGAAAGAGTTTCCTAAAGACAAGCCTTGTCAAATCAATAAAGGGTTCTTGGAAGGTCTTATGGAGTTTATACCTCTGGAAAAATAAGAAGATCTAAACAAATACCTATCAGGCGAGCTGGGTAAGGTAAAGTAGAAAGCTAGTAAATCGGATGATGGGCACGCGAAAAAATCAATAACAGAAAAGCAAAAACAAAGTGGAGGATCTCCATCCTGGAGATCGTCTCGCGGGAGGAGGGGGATCTCGAGCAAGCGCAAGTATGTAGATTCTTCCAACTCCACCTCGTTTTCAGAATCCCGCACTCAGAAGTATAATTATAAGAAATGGAAGAAGTTGAGATTAGGGCGAAATTACTATAAACATCGAGGTCGGCGACAGAGTAAGTATACTAGTGAAGATGGAACAGAAGGCTCGAGCACAGATGGGGAGTTCAGGGAAAGATCTCAGAAAAGTCGAGGTTGGTATCATGAAGAGAAGGGAGGGAATGAGGTGGGGCCAGGTAATAAGGTATTCAGAGATATGCAAGAAGCATTGTTAACTCTGCAAAGACAAATGGTGGGAGAGAAACTTGACGAGGATAAGGGGCATCCTTTTTCGAATGATATATTGCAAGTTGTTCTACCTAAGGGGTATAAAACATTGGAATTTCAATATCAGGGGCAACAGATCCAGTCCAGCACATGCAACTCTTTGAGAATGAAATGATCCTACATGGATATACGGATGTTGTGGCATGTCGGGATTTTGTATCTATGCTGAGAGGAATCGCACAAAGCTGGTTTCATCAATTGGCACGAGGAAAAATTACTAGCTTTCGGGTGTTGCAAGCGGCATTTCTGAAGCAACTTTCCAGCGTAAAGAAAAATACAAAGACTGCACAGTCACTTTTTACAATGGTGCAGTGACCAGATGAGATCTTAAAGCAGTACGTTAATAGGTTTACTAATTCTACACTAGAGGTGCCCACCGCTACAGACGAAATGAAAGCAGCGGTATTACATCAAGGACTATGGAGAGAAGATTTGCGCAAGTCCCTCGTTAAAAAGCTGCGCGTACATATGATAAGATTTTGGAGCGATGTAATAAATATATACAGGTGGGGGAAGCTGAGGAAGAGCATCGTATACGGTTTGGTGAGGAGGTCGCGTTGACCGGAGGCAGTATGTCTAAGAGGTCGGAATTTAGAAGGAAAACCAGACGGGTAGTACACGTGCTCCTAACTCCGGGTTCTGGAGGGAGAATAGAACCTAAGTTAGATATGAGAAGCTGGAGGGACGAGGATTTCACACCTCTGGTCTATCCCCGGGCTAAGGTGTTCACCATCATGGAACGTTTGATACCCAATGACATAAAGTGGCCAGAAAGTCGCATGCAACTCCCTACTAATCCCAAGTCAGATTTCTTTTTCCTAGTTCACAACAATTATGGTCATTCCGCGGAGAAGTGAAGGCATCTTAAGGAAGAAATCGAGAGGCTTATAAAGGCTGGACATTTAAAGGAGGTCATATACAAATATAGGGAGCCGTGAGAACAAAGGCAACCATTACCCCCACCACCTCCAAAGGATCCACCTCAAAGTCAGGCCGAAAGACAGCCACAACAAGGAAATCAGAGACAAGAGGGGCCAAGAAGGAATAAAGGGAAAATAAGCATGATTTTGGGAGGGCCAACGGATGGTGTTACTAATAGTTCGAGAAAGAAGCACGTCAAATCAGCCCGGCCAGGACCATGGGAGGTCGCCAGAATAAGTAGACGACCACAGAGGGCAGGACCTATCATCTCTTTTGGTCCTAACGAACGATGCGGGTTGCAGGAGGATCACAATGATGCGTTGGTAATTGAAGCTGAGAGAGCGGAATATGAGGTCGGGAGAATTTTTATAGAAAATGGGAGTTCCGTCAATATAATATACACGAATTGCTTGGAATAGATGAAGCTGGAGATGAGTGTGCGACCTGTGAATACGCCAATATACGCATTTAATGGAGCACAAGTAATTACGGAGGGTGAGCTAACACTTTCAGTTCTGTTAGGAAGGGGTGAGTTGCAAGCAAAGAGGGATTTGAGGCTTTTTATTGTTCGTGGGAGGTCGGCATATAATGCAATAGTAGGGCGACCTGCTTTCAATGCATTCTAAGCAGTAACATCTACGTATTATATGAGCATAAAGTATCCTGTGGGAGATAAAGTGTGGGAGTGATTAGAGTAGATTTGTCCTTATTTTTATTAGTATTTTAGTATGTTTTTCTATTTGTTTTTGGTATAAGTTGGACGATTTAAGCTTAATTCCGTATTTTTATAGTTCCGACTTATTTTACCGTATTTTAATCATAATTGATGCAAATAGGTGATATTTTGTTGTTTTTCACCTTACAGCTAAGTAACCGGAAGAGTTCAGCTTGTAATAGACGAAGTTCGATGTTCAAGAATAGGAGAACGGGCTTTCCGATAAAACGAGTAGCAAAAGATCGAGAGACGGAGACAGACGCTCTGTCGCATCGACTGACACGAGCGTCGACACTCCGTCGATGTGAGCCATGATCCGAGTCAGTCAACGCAAGGCCGATACACTGCCGACGCTACTTTCTGAAGCGTTGACCGAAGGGGCGTCAGTCGACGCAACCTTTTGAAGCGTCGACCGAAGGGGCGTCAGTCGACGCACGGTCGACGCAATTCTCTGAAGCGTTGATCCATGACCATGTCAGTCGACGCACCCGCCCAGCCGACGCGCACACCCAGGCAGCACCGACGCCGAGCACCAGCACGCGTCAGTCGACGCACCGTCGACGCAACGGCCCAGAATTCGGATTTTAGGGTTTCTTGTGCGCCAAGACTTGCAATATCTATATAAACCCTCTATATTTCGGATTTTTGAGAGGAGAGACACCAGAGACACATAATACACGACCACCTAGGGTTCCATAGCTTCCAATAACAATAATTCCACATGTCATAACGAGATTTGAAGACGGAGATCAAGGATCGAAGAACAACGCGTCCAAAACATCGAATTCGAGTTCGGGATTCAATCTTCGCCCAAGATCAACGTTCAGACTCCGGAATAGCTGGAGCTTTTTACTTCTTTCATTAGTTCCAATAAGTTCTCTAAACTCTTAGTTAGTTACATAGTTAATTTTCTAGTTAATTGCTTGATTTATTTCTTAGTTGATGCTAGAACTAGTTTAATTAGTTTAATTGTTTTATGATTGGATATTGATTTAATCTAGTTTATTTATGCACCTTGATTTATGCTTAATTATTCGTTCTTGGATTCGTATGATGCGATTGCTTAAGGGTAGTTATTATATTTATGCTGTATATTAGTTGCTTTAAATTCTTAGTTCTTAAGTTCAAGTAGTTTAAATTATTGCTCGTAGTTGATAATCTAGTTAGAATAATTAGTTTAATTAGCCTTAGTTTAATTATTGCTTTAGTTTATAATGATCAACTCAATATCTTTTAAAACCCCAATTGTACATGTATTTTACTTTAGTTCGTAAATTGAGAAAAACATCCGAAAGACCGAACAGTTGTTTCCTTGTGATGAGTTTGACTCGAGTCGTAAATTGAGAAAAACATCCGAAAGACCGAACAGTTGTTTCCTCGAGAGATACGACTCGAGTCAAACTGATCACCCTACAGTTACCTCGTACTCTTGCGAGCAAACTAATGTGCTTTTAAATTAATTTATTTAAAATGGGGTGCACAAAAGTTTGGATCAGGGAGGTCGTATCCGATCAGCAAGTCGCTAGGTCATGTTATCAGATGACAGTTAGAAAAGGCTTGAGTGAGAACAAACGAGAAAGGGGTGAAGAAGTGCAAGAGGGTATACTTAGTGAGAAAAAGATGAAAGAACAAGATAACTCTGTTCGGCCACATGAAGAATTGATGAAGATTTCATTGGAGGAAGGTCGCCCAGAGTATACTACGAAGATTGGAACCCTAATGACATAAACATTAAAAGAAGAGATGATAAAATTACTAAGGGAATTTCTAGATGTTTTTGCCTTTGGGAATGGAGAATTGATAGGGTATCCCCGGAGGTCGCACAACATCATTTGAATGCGGATCCGAAGGCGAGATTGGTCAAACAGAAAAGAAGGCATTTTGGGCCTGAATTGGATAGAATAATTGAGGAGGAGGTGCAGAAGCTGTTGAAGGCAGGACACATTCGGGAAATCCAATTTCCAGAATACTTATTTAATGTTGTAATGGTACCTAAACCAGGGCAGAAGTGGAGGGTGTGTGTGTATTTTCACGACCTAAATAAAGCATGCCCAAAGGATCATTATCCGCTGCCGCGAATTGATCAACTGGTGGATTCAACCTCGGGGTGCGAGCTATTAAGCACGATGTATGCTTCACAAGGGTATCACAAAATGCCATTGGCGAAGGAGGATCAACCTAAGGTGAGTTTTGTCACCTCAACGGGAATGTATTGTTTTGTATATATGCCTTTTGGTTTGAAGAATGCAGGGGAAACCTATCAGAGACTGGTGGACAGGATGTTTAAGGACCTGTTGGGGTCCACCGTGGAGCTGTATGTCGATAATATATTGGTGAAAAGCAGGAAAGCAGAATCCCATGTGGAGGACTTGAGAAAAACTTTTATTATACTTAGACAATATGGGATGAAGCTCAATCCAAAGAAGTGTGCATTTGGCGTACGATCAGGGAATTTTTTTTGATACATGGTAACAGAAAGAGGTATCGAGGTCAACCCCGAAAAGGTGCGGGCTGTTTTGGAGATGCCCCATCCTTGAACGGTGCGCGAGATGCAGGTGCTTACAGGTCGGATTGCTGGTCTTAATCGCTTTATTTCTAGGTCGGTGGAGAAAGGTGTCCCATTTTTCAGGGCGCTTAGGAAAGGATCTAAGTTCGAATGGACCAAGAAGGCAGCGGAAGTATTCGAGAAGCTAAAAGAATACTTAGCGGAGATACCATTGTTAACTAAGACAATGCCGGGGGAAGACCTGATTTTGTACATATCGGTCGGGGAGGTCGCCGTGAGCTCGGTGCTCATCAGGGAGGACGCAGGTACTCAAAAACCTATTTATTATATCAACAGGATGCTAAAGGGCGCTGAGTTGAATTATTCTGAGTTAGAGAAAGGAGGTTTTGCGCTAATCTGTATAGCAAGAAAGTTACAACCGTATTTTTAAGCCACAAGGTGAAGGTACGTACCAACCTGGCCCTCAAGCAGGTTCTGAGTAACTTGAACGTGTCCACAAGACTGGTGAAGTGGGCGGTGGAATTGAGTGAATATGACGTGGTGTACGAACCTCGATTGGCCATTAAAGCACAAGTGTTGGCAGATCTCTTACAAGAGATGGTGCATCCATCTGAACCAGGTGGCGAGGCAAAGGCATGGTTATTGTATACTGATGGATCAACTATGGTATCGGGAGCTGGATTGGGGATTGTTTTAACTAGCCTAAAGGGAGAGGATTTGGAGTTTTCTATCAAACTGGGGTACAAAGCATCTAATAATGAATCAGAATATGAGGCAGTGTTAAAGGGTGTGAAAATGGCAAGAGACCTTGGAGCAAGGAAGGTGAGGGCGTATACGGACTCACAACTGGTAGCCCTTCAGTTCGACGGGTCTTTCGAGGCAAAAGAAGAACGTATGGCGGTGTATTTAAGGAAGTTACGAGAAGAGGTTGTGCATTTTGAAGAATTGAAGTTGGAGCATTTACCGCGGGTTGATTATACTCGAGCTGATCAGCTCGCTAAGGTTGTGGGTGCGCTTGAGACTCATGATACCAGAGAAATTACACTGATGGAGTTAAGTCATAGTAGTGTGGATAAAGGAAAGGAAGTGATGGAGACATAAATAAAAGACGATTGACGTACACTAATCTGGGAGATTCTCGTTAAGGCAAAGGAAGGCGAGATACAGTTGTCGACAAAAGAAGCTAGAACAGCGGCTCGATTTTGTGTTATAAATGAAGAATTGTATAAAAGGTCACTTTTTGGACCCTTTTTAAAGTGCTTGGACAATTAGGAAGGATTGGAGGTGTTAAGAGAAATACATGAGGGATACTGTGGTGATCACGCAAAAAGCAGGGCGCTGGTTGGGATAATGTTGTGGGCTGGTTTCTTTTGGCCAGGAATAAAAGGTATGGCGGGCGACCTGGTTAGAACTTGTTAAAAGTGTCAGATGCACGCACCAGTCATTCATATACCGACTGAAGGCGTGATGGTTATGAGCTCGCCTTGTCCCTTTGCACAGTGGAAAATCGATATTGTGGGACCTTTTCCAAAAATACCGGGCAATAAACAAAATCTGGTGGTGGCGGTTGATTATTTTACAAAATGGGTGGAAGCCGACGCGGTCATGAGCATAAGCGAGAAGGACATGATGGATTTTATTTTTAATAATATTTTTTGCAGGTTTGGTGTCCCACGAGTGCTAGTTTCAGACAATGGAACCCAATTCAATGGACAGAAGATCCAGGATTGGTGCAAGGAAATGGGGATGAAGCAACATTTTGCTTCTGTGGCGCATCCCCAGGATAATGGACAGGTCGAGGTTACTAATCGTATTATTGTGCAGGGAATTAAGCTGCGGCTGGAAAAAGCAGGAGGACTTTGGGAAGAAGAGCTCGCATCGGTCTTATGAGCTTACCGAATGACTCCCCGAACCTCTACAGAGGAGTCGCCATTTAGCTTGGTTTATGGAATGGAAGATGTCATCCAAGTTGAGATTGTGGGGAGCTCACAACGTTCATCAACGTTTAATGTGGAAGAGAATGAAAGGCTAGCAAGAGGAGCAATCGAGACGATCGATGAAATAAGAGATAAGGTTGTGGCCCGGATAGAGCGTTACAAACTAGAAATCCAGGCAGCTTTTAATAAACGCGTTAAACGTCGATACTTTTAGGGTGGTGACCTAGTGTGGAGGCGAGCTGATGCAATATATAATACCAGAAAGCTAGACCCGAACTGGATCGAGCCGTTCAAGGTGATCAAGGTGTTACGTGGGGGAGCATACGTACTCAAAAATGCTCAAGGGAAAGCTCTACCTAGAAGCTGGAATATTTGTCATTTGAGGAAATATTATGCCTGAGAGGCGGGTCTATGAGGTGGGCATAGGTTTCGTAATAATATTTTTATAAACCGATGCTTGCACAGGTCGGTTGTTGATTTATATACCCTCAGGGGCGGGAATTCATTTTGTGTTCCCTCAGGGGCAGAGGTTTATTTGATTATGTACCCTTAGGGGCGGATAATAGTTTTATTACCCTCCAGGGCGGATAGTTGTTTTGTTTTATTACCCTTCGGGGTGGATAGTTGTTTCATTTACCCTCCGGGGCGGGCACCTAATTATTACCCTCAGGGGTGGAAAGTCACTATTTTACCCTCCGAGGCGGATGCTTATTTACGATAAATAAGATTTTTGGATCATCTTACAGCTTTTTATGGTTTTATGAATGGTGAAGTAAGAAACATGTTTTTTGTGATTTTAAGTATGTTTGATTTACATATCTTTTCCATTTGACTTATATGTTATTTTTTACAAGGACTTGATCCTAGTTCTCAGTGCTTTGATTGATTATATTTTATATGGCTTGCTGGGTTTTTGGTTCTATATATACACATGTTTGATTTACATGTTATATGCAACCTATCTTTAATTTTGGTTTTGCGTATGAAGGTTCTGGTTATCTTACTTGTATATTATGAAAAGGTTGGGTTTTTTGAAGTTAATTATTATTGGAGTTGATTTATATGGTTAAAATAGTAATTGTTGGTACTTTGAGGTGGTTTGTTGTAACATGTTGATATATAATAAATGTAAAGGACAGAATTGTTCGTACATAATGGTGCTGGAAAATATGAGTTTGAAGTTACAAAGTCAAGCAGTATTATGGCAAGGGACAAAATCTTCCAGAGGTGTGTCCAGCTCGGCAACTAACTTGGCTCGATGAGCAGCCCTGCCCTGGCAGGATAACCACCACTAGGCGTCTTTAGATTACTTCATGTCACCCTTCCAGAATGAGAAAGGGGGGAGGTCGTTTATGATAACCTTCACATCTGGCTCGAAGGAGATGCCCATAGCTGCGAGCTGGGTTTTAGACCCACTCCCTGCTATCTCTAGCCATCTTGCCGAAGTATATGGACGAGTTCTTGTAGGCCATCAAAATATCCTCTCGATAGACGTCCATAAACCTCTTGCCACCTCGCTCATCAGGAAGGTGCGGCGACCTTCAGCAATGCCCTGTTTACGAGCTATTCGATCGACGTCATGGATTTGCCTATCCTTTTTCTGTACTACCTCCTCGAGCTTTTGGATCTTATCCCTTAATTCGTTGGCTGCGCGGGCTGTCTCGTCCTTTAAGCTGTCAATTTGTCTCTTCATAATATTTATTTCTTCTCCGCGAGCACTTAGTTTTTTACGGGATCTATCCAACTCTCCTTAGGTCAGAGATAGTTGCCTAGTTTGTTGTTCGGTCTGGGTTGTTAATTCGTCATAGGCCTTCTGGAGGTCGTTCTCAGTGGACCGATCCCACAGTTGGGTGGATAGAGTGGTGAGCAAAGGTTTTAGATGTATTTGAAGATGGTGTAAGTGGACGGTTGTGTCATATTAATGGAAGCTGAAGTTAAGAAGGGTTACCTGGGTCGTGATGTGCTCTTCAGGTAGAGCTGCGATTTTCTCTTCATCCTCACATTGAGCCAGCTCTTTCTCCAAATCTGGAGAGCTCGATGTGGCCGCACCATGGGTTTTTTGAAGGCATCGACGTTTGGGGGCCTGGGGCATTTGATTGAGAGAGGTATGTGTGGTTCTCTTCCCTTTTGAAAGAATTGCTGCAAGTGGTAGGCGCTCCTCGGCATCGGCGACCTCCTCAAGGTCATCTCTCACCTTCAGGGCGATCTCCACCTCCTCATCTACATTGACAACGGGAGGTCGCGGGATCGATATAGTTGCAGGGCTTGGGTCAGTTGGTAGAATGGCTTCCTCCGAGCCCGATGAGATACTGTTGCTGATGAAGTCATCTGCAAAGGGAGATATATGGGTAAATCAGATGGTATTATTGAAATTATAAAAGGACCGAAAGTTTATAACTAAGGATATCTACAAAATTTGGATCTGGTTAAGGGATGGTCGAGAGGTCGAGTGTCGATACTTACATATGTAAAAGGCTTCTTTTGCCTAGTGAGTCGCACCACGTCAAAAGGGCGCTTACTCCATTCAGTGAGCTAATCAGATTATTTTTTGAAGAGTATTGGGTAGGTTTTGGAGGTAGGAGGATTGTTTTGTTTGGGAGTATGGAATCGTAGCTCGATGTTGAAGGGCCAGGTTTTGGTATTGTGAAGGTGAATGAAGTTTTTTTGCCATTCGGGCACTTTTGATGAGGGATTCACCAAAAAACGAGGTTTCCCGAGGTGGGCTGAAAAGTAAAAAACAATTCTTTTGGTATTTCACTTGAAAGCAAAAATGAGAAAAGCCCGGGTCGGGCTGGATATTGTAGTATGTACACAAGAGCATATATCCAGTCATAAACCTCATTGAACTCGGGGTCAGCTGGAGGAGAGGAGTTTTAAATAAATTAGCGGTTTGAATAAAAAATGGGTGAGCAGAAAACCTAAAACCTGCTCTCAGAAGCTCGTCAAAAAATACTATGTGGTCAGAAGGGGGATTGTTTGGATCAAGTTAAAGGATATTCGGGGTGACCAAGGTGGCAGTAGCAGGAAGGTTAAGTTCCTGTTTGAGTTCTTCAAGTTTTTTTGGGCTTGGGAGTAACCAATAGTTATCTCCGACCACTTTAGTAACTTGGGGTAAGGGGAGTAGCTCGACATCAGCGGGAGGGGGTATAACAGTTACAGGATTGCTAATGAAATGTTCAGGTTAGGAAGTTAAAGTTATGTGGATTCTACTAAGGGGATACCCACAGGAATGGTTTCTCTCTCAGGTGGAGTTGATGAGGGGTCCTCGGGTATGTTTTTGATTAAGGCTCTAGCCTCAATATAGGTCCTAGTTTCGGCCTCTAGTTCGGCCCAACCAACATCACCTTCTGGTTCATCATATAAACCAGGTCGAGGTGAAGGAGGGTTTTTTTGTCTACTCTTAAGGATATAGGGGTTTTCGATAGGATCAGAGTCGGGGGAAGTTCTGGGTTTTGTGAATTGGGGTTGGAGGATGCTGGATTCATCGTCAATCAAGTATCGAAAAAAATAAAAAATATATATAAATCACAAATTACACTCAGCAGACGCAATAATTGCAGGATAAGATTGAATTGACTACTTTTATGAAAAGATTCAGGGGACTTACCCACTTTCACTGCTGTTGATTTTGGTGTGAATGCTGGAAGCACTGTGAAATTTGTATAGAATTTTGTGAGAAAATGAGTTTTGTTGCAGAGAACAATGGTGTTTTGCTTCAAATATTTGAATAAAGTGAGACGAATGAGGCAGATGAAGTGTTTTTGTAGCCGGCGTAAAGTGAAAAGCTGAAGGGACAAAAAGGTGTTTCTTGAAAGGTGGGAAGTTGGTAGGGTTTTATTTTGGGCCTTTCATTTTTGGCCCACTACACTTAATATATTACGAGAATATGGGGAGATGATCCGACATGCTATCAGGAAGCATTTAATGATCTTTGAAGAGATGTGATGGAAAGGGGAAGGCGTGTTTTGACTTCCTAAAAACGCATGATTATATTTTGATGGATTATTGTGCCTGCATACGACTGCAAGTCGGGGAGGGATGATTTTTGTGATTACAGGTCGATGGATATTTCAGGTCATTAAACATGTAATATGGGGACTTATAAGCAACCTCTTCTTTTGGTAGGAGCATTCTTCCCGGGGGCTGAGCGAGCTGATTTTTCAGAGGTTGTGATTTCTAGCTCTTATCGTGTGAACAATGATATAGCTCGGTATTACGAGCTGGGTTATTGTGAGTTATGGTATAATGTCTTGGTAATTTAAACAAGGTGATTTATTAATTTTTTATGATTTATGATTAAGTTTTTAATGTGGTTTCTGGTTGTTGTATTCTTCTTACTTTTTTACATATTCTACCTGATTTCGTACCTCAATTAGCCAGAATATGGGGGACTAGCTAATACGACACTAAAAATTCATGCAAGTTATATGTCGGTATTTATGGTAAGCAACCTCAATTCTCGGAAGGAGCATTCCTTCTAAGAGGTGGGTGAGTTGTTTTATAGAATAGCGACATGAAATATGGGAGTGGCTAGCTCTCATATAGGGTAGCGATCTCTTATGGTTTAACCAGCTCGGCGCTGGGTGTTGGTATTTATAATTGTTGGGCCCTAACTGGCTAACATGGATGGTATTGTAGGGTCCCGGCAAACTATATTAAAAGAAATCACAGGCCTAGGCCTATTCTGGTAATTTTAGTGAGAGATATATTATTTATGGGAACTTAGCATACACGAGAAATCCTAAATCGAAGTTGGTCATGGTATTTATGGAATTATAGTGGGAGAAGGTAACCCTAGCTTGGGGACTACTTCTCTTGTCTATATAAAGTGGTTTAGGCCTCACTTTTATTTTAAGTTATTTTATCACGGTTTGAGCACTCGAAATATCTCTCGCATTATATGACTTAAGTATCGGAGGACCTTTACCGGGGCCGTCCACCGCCTTGGCTGAGGTGTTGTTTTGATGGATCAATCAGGTCGCCAGGAGGCTCTTGGAGATCAATCAGGTCGCTGCGACGTAGTTCGGAGTCACTCAGGTTACTAATCTCAGATTTGTGGTTAGTATCCCATATTCTTGAACCACCAATCTTTTTGGTCGCATCAGGCGTTGTATGGTACTCAGGACTATATGCAAAGTATAGTATTCAAAATAAACCAAATTACTCAATTTGAGTTCATTGATTAAAAGTTCATAGAGATCAGTTTGCCAAAATTATCAAACTAGTTTAAACAAAATTTTGCATTTGATAAAAATCAAAGCTTGACTCGATCTCATTAAGTAAAAAAACATAAAATGTGTGTAAATATATCAAATTATTTGAGCTCGATTCGTGCTTGACTTGATTAAAACTTGTTCGAGTTGAATTAACATTTAAACAAGATCAAAAATAACTACTAAAACTCGATAAAATTTAAAACAAGTTTGAATAGTACTATGCTCGACTCGACTCAACTAATATACAGCCCCAGTAAAGTAGGAATGTCATTCATCTTTTTCCTTTTAAAACTACAAAATTTTATAAAGTCTCTCAAAATTATATTTTGATACAATATTTATGTTTTTAAAAATTTTTTATTTAGTATACATTATTTTAGATATATATGAGCTTTAGATTAATAATAAAAATAGGAATGTTTAAGCTTGAAAAGATTGATATTACTTTGTTACTTTTTTTTTTTTGGTGTTGATACGCAATCTCATCTGTAAAGCAGGACTCATTCATATTTTTCCTTGTGAACTACTAAATTCTATTAAGCCTCTTAAAAACTATAAATTAGATAAAGTATTTGCAATTTTTATGTAATTTTAATTTAGTATACAATATTTTAAACACATGTGAGTTATAGAATAATAATAATAATAATAATAATAATAATAATAATAATAATAATAATAATAATAATAATAATAGACACATTTAAGATTGGAAAGTTTAAAGTTGGGCTCGACGCTTTTCCGCACTTCACATTTTTTAGAATTGTATAGAATATAGATTAATATCAATTCCTAAAACAGTACGAGTTCCCGTATAAACAACCTTTAGAGCTAACTGTGTAACTAAAGCTTTAAGCAACATAACTAATGATATAGAAGTTCAAATCTGTTCCGTTTGAATATTGATTGGTCTTGTTCCAATAGATGGCTTTTAGCACCCTTTCGTGGACCACCTAAATTGCGAATCAACTCAACATGTTCCAGATATTTGATATCTTTCTCTTTAAATAAGATCTCAATTCCAATGACATTGTTGGAGTTCTCATTTCTATCTAGTGTCAGCACATTTGATGAGAAAATACCTCTTGCAGTTGGGCCGGTTGTGGGCAAGGAGTCTGATTCACTCCAACATTCCCCACTACGGGGTATTCAGTTCTTCATGGACCGATGCCCCCTTCAGGTATCTCGATTGAAATTCTCACCTGATACGACACTAAATATTCATGTAATCTATATGCCAGTATTTATGGAAAGCGACCTCATTTCTCGGAAGGAGCATTTTTTATGAGAGACGGGCGAGCTGGTTTATAGAGTAGCGACCTGGAGTATGAGGGTGAGCTCTTATATAGGGTCGTGACCTCTTATGATTTTATTGGCTAGGTGTTATCTGGTAGCTCGGTTATGGGCTTTGTAAATATTAGGCCCGAATGGGCTTATATGGATGGTATTGTGGGGTCCCGGAGAATTACATTAAATGAATCACAGGCCCAGGCCTATTCTGGTAATTTAAGCAAAAGGTTCATTGTTTATGGGAACTTAGCATACAGGAGAAACCCTAAATCTAAGTCAGTCATGATATTTATGGTATTATAATGGGAGAAGGTAACTCTAGCTTGGGGAACACTTCTCTTGCATATATAAAAGGGGTGCACGCCTCTCTTTATTTTAAGTTGTCTTATCACGATTTGGGCACTCAAATATATCTCTCGCACTATTTGACTTAAGCATTGGAGGACCTTCGCCGGGGCCGTCCACCGCCTTGGCTGAGGGTGTTGTTTTGCAGGATCGGTTAGGTCGCCAGGAGGCTTTTTGGAGATCAACTAGCTTGTTGTGATGATATTCCATCATTATTCAGGTCACTGTTCTCGGATTTGAGGTTAGTGCCCCTATTCTTGGTAACCAATCGTTTTGGTTTTATCAAGTGGCGCCGTCTGTGGGAAAGAAGGACATCGAGTCCTTGAGTAAAAGACATGAGAAATTTCATAAGTGCAGTATGAAAGATTGAAACATACAACCAAAGGTCTAGGAGCTCGGTCCTGGATCGAGCAAATCGAAGAAGAAGAACAAGATGGCGGAAGTCAATAAAGGAGAACAAGCGAAAGATGTACTGGTAACTCCACAAGGAGAACCAGCGATCCAAAATCTGGCGGTCATACCACCGCCTTCGCCGAAACAACAAAAAGAAAAGGAACCTGAAGGAGATCCACAAGGAGTTATTGCGCAAAAATCGGTCAACATAGGGACGAAGGAGTGGAAAGATTTACCCAAAGATAATCCCTATAAAATCAATAAGGGGTTCTTGGAAGGGCTTATGGAATTTGTACCCCCATAAAAATAGGATGATCTGAACAAGTACCAAGCAGGCGAGCTGGGTACTCCAGAGGAGAAGGCTGGTGAGTTGAACGGTGGACAAGATGAAAAATCGGTAACAAAAAAGACAAAACAAAGCGAAGGGTCTCTGTCTTGGAGATCGTCTCGCGAAAGGAAATGAAGCCTAGGCAAATGGAAACAGGGAGATTACTCCAGCTCTACCTAATCCTCAGAATCCCGCACTCATAGGTATAAGTACAAGAAAGCAAAGAAATTGAAAATAGGGCAAAATCACTATAAACATCGAGATCGGCGATATTGTAAGCATACCAGTGAGAGTGGATCGCAAACCTCAAGCACAGATGGTGAATCCCGGGATAAGTCACGCAAGAGTCAAGGCTGATACCATGAGGAGAATGGAGAGAACGAGGTCGGGCCAGGGAATAAAGCATTTAGAGATATGCAGGAGGCATTGTTAACCTTGAAAAGGCGGATTGAGGGAGAGAATCTTGACGAAGATAAATGATATCCTTTTCCGGATGATATATTGTGAGTTGTGCTACCCAAGGGATATAAGACGCTGGAGTTCCAATATCGTGGGGCGATGGATCCAGTAGAGCATCTGCAGCTCTTTGAGAATGAGATGATGTTACACGGATATACGGATGCTGTGGCATGCCGGGACTTTGTATCTACCCTGAGAGGAATTGCCCAAAGCTGGTTTTACCTATTGACGAGAGGAAAAGTTATCAGCTTTCGGGTGCTATGAGCAGCTTTTTTAAAACAATTTTCCAGCATGAGACAGAATGCAAAGACTGCACAGTCACTCTTTACAATGGTGAAGCGACTTGATGAAACCTTGAAGCAGTATGTCAACAGGTTCACCAATGCCACGTTAGAGGTACCCACCACCACCGATGAAATGAAGGCAGGGGCATTGCATCAAGGATTGAAGAGGGAGGATTTACGCAAATCTTTGGTCAAGAAAGTGGTGCGAATGTACGATGAAGTCTTGGAAAGGTGCAACAAATATATAGAGGTAGAAGAAACTGAGGAGGAATACCATGTGCGATTTGGTGGGGAGGTCGCGGAGACCGGAGGCAGTATTTCGAGGAGGGAAGTCAGAAGAGATCCCAGAAGGGTAGTGCGCGGGCTCTTAACCCCGAGTCTCATTGCGAGGGAAAATCCTGAAGTAGATATGCAAAACTGGAGGAACGAGGATTTTACACCCTTAATCTATCCTCGGGCTAAAGTGTTTGCTATCATGGAGCGCTTGATGCCTAATGATATAAAATGGATAGAATCTCGCACGCAGCTCCCTACTAATCCTAAGTCAGATTTCTTTTATTTGTTCCACAATAACTACGACCATTCTACAGAGAAGTGCAGGCATCTTAGGGAAGAGATCGAGAGGCTCATAAAAGTTGGGCATTTAAAGGAAGTCATTTACAAGGATAGGGAGCCGAGAGAACCAAGGCAAATATTGCCCCCACCACCGTCGAGAGATCCACCTCAGGATCAGGCCGAGAGGCAACCACAGCAAAGGAATCAGGGACATAATGGCCTAAGAAGGAATAAGGGAAGAATAAGTATGATTTTAGGCGGACCAACGGATGGTGAAACCAATAGCGCACGAAAGAAACATGTCAAATCATCCCGTCCTTGGACATGAGAGTTCTCTAGTGTAAGTCAGCGACCACATAAAACAGGACCAATCATCTCTTTTGGTCCTGATGAGCGACGAGGGCTGCAGGAGGATCATAACGACCACTAGTGATTGAATCTGAGATAGCGGGGTATGAGGTCGGGAGGATTTTTGTAGATAATGGGAGCTCAGTCAACATAATATACACAGATTTCCTGGAGCAAATGAAGTTGGTAACGAGAATGGAACCTATGAATACACCCATATATGCATTTAATGGAGCACAGGTGATTACGGAGGGAGAGCTAACACTTGCAGTGGTGTTAGGAAGAGATGGGTTACAGGCAAAGAGAAATTTAAAAGTTTTTGATAGTCCGTGGGAGGTCAACGTATAATGCAATATTAGGCCAACCTGCCCTCAATGCGTTCCAGGCAGTATGATTAATATATCACATGAGTATCAAATATCTGGTGGGAGATAAAGTGGGGGAAGTTATCTCTGAGTAACAGGTCGCAAGGTCATGTTACCAGATGACAGTCAGAAAGGGTTTGAGTGAGAACAAGTGAGACAAAGATGAAGAGGTACCGGAGGGTATACTTAGTGCAAAAAAGGTGAAAGAACAAGAGAATTCTGTTCGGCCACATGAGTAGTTGATGGAAATTTTGTTAGAAGAAGGTCGCCCGGAGTACACTACGAAAGTTGGAACCTTGATGGCAGAAACACTGAGAGAAGAGCTGATAAAATTATTGAGGGAGTTTCGGGATGTTTTCGCTTTTGGGGATGGAGAACTGAATGGGGTATCTCTGGAGGTTGCGCAACACCATCTGAATGAAGATCCGGAGGCGAGGTCGGTTAAGCAAAAGAGAAGGCATTTTGGGCCTGAATTGGACAAGATAATTGAAGACGAAGTGCAGAAATTGTTGAAAGTAGAATACATTCGAGAAATCTAATTTCCAGAATATTTATCTAATGTTGTGATGGTGCCTAAACCGGGGCAGAAGTGGAGGATGTGCGTGGATTTTTGAGATTTAAATAAAGCATGCCCAAAGTATCATTATCCTTTGTCGCGAATTGATCAATTAGCGGATTCGACCTTATGGTGCGAGCTATTGAGTATGATGGACGCTTCACAAGGGTATCACCAAATACCTCTTGCAAAGGAGGATCAACCCAAGGTGAGCTTTGTTACTTCAACGGGAACATACGTTTTTGTGTCTATGCCCTTTGGTCTGAAAAATGTAGGGGCGACCTATCCGAGACTAGTGGATAGAATGTTTAAGGACCTGTTGGGGTTTACTATGGAGGTTTACATCGATGATATGCTGGTGAAGAGCAAGAAAGCAGAATCCATTGTGGAAGACTTGAGAAAAAATTTTCTTATACTAAGGCAATACGGGATGAAGCTCAGTCCAAAGAAGTGTTCTTTTGGTGTGCGATCTGGAAAATTTTTGGGATATATGGTGACGGAGAGAGGTATCGAGGTTAACCCGGAGAAGGTGCGGGCTGTTTTGAAGATGCCGCATCCTCAAACGGTGCGCGACGTATAGGTGCTCACAGGTCGGATTGCAGGTCTCAATTGTTTTATTTCCAGGTCGGCAGATAAGGGTGTCCCCTGTTTCAGGGCACTTAGAAAAGGGTCCAAGTTCGAATGGATCAAGGAAGCGGCAGATGCTTTTGATAAGCTGAAAGAATACTTAGCCGAGATACCACTGTTGACTAAGTCGATGCTGGGGGAAGATTTGATCTTGTATATATCGGTCGGAGAGGTCGCAGTAAGTTCGGTGCTCATCTGAGAAGATGCGGGTATTCAGAAACCTATCTATTATATTAGCAGAATGCTGCGAGGTGCTGAGTTGAATTATTCTGAGTTGGAGAAGGGAGGTTTTGCGCTAATTTGTATAGCAAGGAGATTGCGGCCATACTTTTTGAGCCACAAGGTGAAGTTACATACTAGCTTAGCTCTCAAGCAGGTCTTGAGTAACCCAAATGTGTCTGGAAGGCTGGTAAAATGGGCGGTGAAGCTGAGTGAATATGATGTAGTGTACGAACCTAGGGCATCCATCAAAGCACAAGTGTTGGGCGGATTTCCTGCAGGAGATGGTGCGTCCAGCTGAACTAGGTGACGAGATGAAGGCATGGCTGTTATATACCGATGGATCAACTATGATATCGAGGGCTGGATTGGGAATTATGTTAACCATCTCGAAAGGTGGAAACTTGGAATTTACAATAAAATTGGGATATAAAGCGTCTAATAATGAAACCGATTATGAGGTTATGTTGCAAGGTGTGAAAATGGCAAGCGGTTTGGGGGCAAGGAAAGTGTGGGCATGAACGGATTCTCAATTGGTAGCTCGTCAGTTCGACGGGTCTTTTGAAGCAAAAGAAGAACGCATGGCGGTATACTTAAAGAAATTGTGAGAAGAGGCTGTGCGCTTTGAGGAATTTAAACAGGAACATTTGCCACGGGCTGAAAATACTCGGGCTGATCAGCTCGCTCGGATTGCAGGTGCATTGGGGACTTGTGATACTCGGAAAATTACGCTAATGGAGTTAAGCCATAGTAGTATGGAAAAGGTAAGTAAGTAATGGAGCTCGAAGTCAAAGATGATTGGCGTACAGCTATCTGGGATATTCTCGTTAAGGCGAAGGAAGGTGAAAATGGTTGTCAACAAAGGAAGCTAAGACAATGGCGATTCTACTTGTGTTTTTGATAAAAGTGATGGATAGGTGAACATGGAAGGGTTTTGTGTGTTTTGGGCGGTGTGAAAGCTGAAATGACAGATTGGAGCGGGAAGTAGGTAGGGTTTTTAGGAATGTTTTTGGCCTTTCATTTCTGGCCCAGCGCGTTTAATATATTAGGAGAATATGGGGAGATGACACGTGCCTGACATGCTGCCAAGGTGCATTTAATGAATCTTTAAAGGGATGTGAAAGAAAGGGGAAAGGCGTGTTTTGACTTTCTGAACACTCATGATTACATTTCCTTGGATTATTGTGCCCTAGAACGACTGCAGGTCACGAATGGGTGGTTTTATGATTTCAGGTCGATGGGTGTACTAGGTCGCCAAATATGGGGACTTATAGGCGACCTCTTCTTCTGGAAGAAGCATTCTTCCTGGAGGCTGAGTGCGCTGAGCGAGCTGACCTTTCAGAGGTCGCAATTCTGTGTGGTGGGTTTTTATTTGATGACCTTTTCTATGGCTTGGTATGGCGAGCTGGGTTTTCCTGAATTGTGGTATGGTAAGCTGGCAGGATGATTTATTAAAGTTTTGTGATTTATGATTAAGTTGTTATTGTGGTTTCTAGTTGTTGTATTCTTTTTACCTTTTATATATTCTACCTGATTTCGTACCTCAATCATCCAGAATATGGGGGACTAGCTGATACGACACTAAATATTCATGTAAGCTATATGCCGGTATTTAGGGAAAGCGACCTCATTTCTCGGAAGGAGCATTTCTTCTGAGAGATGGGCGAGTTGGTTTATAGAGTAGCGACCTGGAGTATGAGGGTGAGCTCTCATATAGGGTCGCGACCTCTTATGATTTCTGGTAGGTCGGTAATGGACTATGTAAATATTAGGCACGAATTGGATAATATGGATGGTAATATTGTGGGGTCCCAACGAATTATATTAAAAGAATCACAGACCCAGGCCTATTCTGGTAATTTAAGCAAGAGATTCATTATTTATGGGAACTTAGCATACAGGAGAAATCCTAGATCTAAGTCGGTCATAGTATTTATGGTATTATAATAGGAGAAGGTAACTCTAGCTTGGGGAACACTTCTCTTGCTTATATAAAAGTGGTGCATGCCTCTCTTTATTTTAAGTTGTCTTATCACGATTTCGGCACTCAAAAATATCTCTCGCACTATCTGACTTAAACATCGGAGGACCTTCACCGGGGCCGTCCACCGCCTTGGCTGAGGGTTTTGTTTTGCAGGATCGGTTAGGTCGCCAGGAGACTTTTTGGAGATTAACCAGGTCGCTGTGACAATATTCCATCATTATTCAGGTCACTGATCTCGGATTTGAGGTTAGTGCCCCCTATTCTTGGTAACCAATCATTTTGGTTTTATCACCACCAATTGCATTTGGCCACTCACGACACCAGAGACTATTATTCTATGAGTAGGAGTTGTGATCTTAGAAATTAAATCAGATTTTAGGAAATTAAAAAGAATCTAATATATCAGAAATCAGAGTTTTGGGGGGTGGGGGCGCATTGGAGTCAAAGTCCTTTCTAGGAACCCATCCAAAAAACAAAAAAAAACAAAAAAAAAATCAATTATTTATAATTAAGGATGAAATGAGAGGAGAATGGGTTGTTCACATTTTATTTGATGGTCAAAGGCACTAGAATCAAAAGCTTTAGTTGGATCGCTACAATGTGGGGATTTGAATTGGTAAGTCGCTAATCTCTAGACTATGTAATGTACTTTATCCACTATAAAATTAGAAGACAGGAATAAAACATGGAGAAGTAAAAGAGAAAGAATAGAAGTGGATTCAACGTCTGCGAGAATGGGGTTCAAGCTGAGATCCATCAGAGGGTTAGAAGGCATGGAATCGGGTGCATGATAATCATCACTTCATGAATGTTTTTAGTAGTTTTTATATGTTTAATATAAAGTTATTTGTGTATCTTTTGTAGTTATTATGGTGTTTCATGTTCATTTCACTTTTGGGTTGTATTTGTGTAGGAGCGTTGAAGAGGAGTGAATTTGGGTGAATTTAGAGAGCAATGATAATCGTGTATACAAGAGAATGAGTCAAGGGGACGACACAGGAAGTAAAAAGGCGCAAAAGGAGTTAAAATATCAAGAAATCAAAGAAAACATGTCTTGGGCGTGTTTTAAACCACGCGCATGTTTCATATCGAAAAGGAAAATTAAAAAAAGAAGAGTCCAGGCGAAAGTATGGCCTCGCCGTGTTTTTTAAGACGACTGTGTTTTTTACCAGATGTCCAATTTCGGAAAACATGGCCAGACCGTGTTTTTTGCAATTTTGGTCGTGTTTTCGTCATGTTGGCCATGTTTCTGACCGAATAGTGCGATTTTATAGTTTTGGGCCCCGTATTCTCTATTTTTCGAAGGGCTATTAGGAAAAAAGCTTGGAGACTATAAATAATAGCCCTATAATATTTTTTAACACAATTTTGGAGGCTATAAGATTATAACAACAAGCAAGAGAAGTACGAGAAAAGATTAAAGAAGTTTTTAAAAAAACCTCACACTTACTTCGAAGACTCGCTAGGGAAGTAATCTTATCTTTTATTTGAAAACTAAAACTTGTAAACATGATTTCTCCTTTCTTGGATTTATCTTTTTTCACTTCTTTTGATTTTAGTTCAAGCATGAACTAAACTTTCCATGTGTTTGGATTGAGATGAACCCTAAATTTAACTTGTGATTGGGGTATTGGTTGATTTATATTATTTTACACTTTTCATTCGATTTGCTTGTGCTTTTTATCAATTTTCTCAACTCAATAATTTCGGTTTATTAATTTGGGTTTGTTTTTTACTTTTAATCAAATGAAGCGAAGTAGAGTAAGAATACACACAAGTAGAAGAAGTTGCATTTACTAGATATAGGACGACATAAATCCTCCGGATTAGGGTGAAACCTAATAGGGAAATTCAATTGCTCGCATTACTATCTTGGAGGTTTTAATTAGGAATAGATTCCGGTTAATCAACTCGAAGTTAGGATTAATTCACTCGAAACTCAAGGTTTTAATTAAAATAGAGAATATTCTACGGTCTTTGAAAGCGTGAAATAATATGCGGGTTTAGTAGTAAGGGATTATGATGATTTATTTGGGTATAATTACAAGGTGAGTTTAGGGAGATTCTACATTTAAACACATTCTTCTCACATATTAATTCTTCAAAAATAACATCTAACTTTTCGTCTTGTTTAGTCACTTGTTTAGTTCATTTACGTATTTTTAGTTAAATAGATTATTAAAACAACTTTTTATTCGGTAGATTAAATAATAAAGAGACGGTTAGTACTAATAATCACAATCCTCATGGGAGCGATATCCGGTGCTCTAGAGCTATACACTATAAACGATCATTGCACTTGTCGAGACTCTTATAGAGTAGCTTTTTAGTCATGAAGTTTTTGGCACCGTTGTCGGGTACTGTGATATTAGAAAAACTTTATTTTTATTACTTTAATAATTTTTCTTCTTCTTATCATATTTCTGCTCGTTTGCATTTCACGGTTGTCCTTCTCTTATTATAGGTGCTATTCCTTAGTGCATGCTTACTCGTTCTCAAAAGCGTGCGCTGGAGGAACTTGTTACATGTATAGAGGACGTTAAGGTGGACGAGAAAGACAAAGAGACCTTGTTAGCCATGGCCACACAAGAACTCACCATGTTCGATTATGCTAAACCATCACTTGATGGGACGGAGTTGAGTATCGTGAAACTGAGCATTAATGCTATTAACTTTGAGATTCATTCAAACGTTATACAAATGGTGCAACAAATAGTTCAGTTCGAGAGACTACAAGACGAAGATCCTAATAGCCATAATGAAAATTTTCTCGAGATTTGTTATATTTTCAAGATCAACAGAGCCACCGATGATGCTATTCATCTATGACTGTTTCCCTTTTCCTTGACAGGTCGAGCTAAGCTGTGGTTGAACACGCTACCAAGAGGGACCATCACAACTTGGAAGATGATTGCGGGAAAAATTTTGAACAAATGTTTTCCACCCGCCAAGACCGTGAGACTGAGAAATGAGATATCTTCATTTGCTCAAGTTGATAATGAGACTTTGTACGACACATGGGAGAATTTCAAGAAGAACTTAAGCAAATGCCCACACCATGCGTTACCCCTTTAGATGCAAGTCCAAAGTTTTTATAATGGGTTGAAGAAGTTGACGAGACAGATGATCGACGCTGCAACAGATGGGACACTAAATAACCAGACCCCTGAAGCTGCTCAAGATTTATTTGAAGAAATGGTGATGAATGGGTATCAATGGCAACTGACTCGAGACAAGATAAGCAAGCCATCTGGGATCTATAATGTGGATGCAATCGTGACTCTAGGCGCCCAAGTCGAGGCACTAAGTAAGAAGTTTGACACATTTGTCACACCTACTCCAAATATGAAGGGACTTCTTTGTGAAACTTGTGGAGGTTCTCATTTGAATCATGATTGCCCAATTTCAATACCTTCTGAGCAAGTAGATTTTGTGGGCAACAACGGCCGAAGTCCGAGTAATAATCCATATAGTAACATTTATAATCCTGGATGGAAGCAACACCTAAATTTATCAAGGAGCAACCAAGCCCAGCCACGGACTGACCAACCCCCTGGTTTTCAGCATCAACAATCACGATCGCACAATTTAGAGGGGTTGATGATGAAGTTTGTTCAAACAACTAAAGCCCATTTCATCTCCATTGAAACATCTCTAAGAAATCAAGAAGCTTCTATTTGTAACTTGGAGGTCCAAATTGGACAAATTGCAAATATGGTCTCTAAAAGGCCACAGGGGAGTTTGCCTAGTAACACCGAGCCAAACCCAAAGAATATGTTAATGTTATTACCGTCAACAATGGTAGGACTTTGGAGGATCCACATTTGAGAAGAAATGAAGTCGTAACTCTTAAAATAATAACCGATGAAGAGCACCCACGCGAGAAGCAGAAGAAGGTTGATCCCGAGTACAAGCCAAAAATTCCTTATCCAAGTCGACTCTATATGGAAAAGAAGGAGGATCAATTCGGTAAATTTCTTGAACTTTTTAAACAAAAACATATTAACATTTTGCTTGTTAAGGCTCTTTTGCAGATGCCCAAATATGCAAAGTTTTTGAAGGGTCTACTTTCATATAAGAAAAATCTTGAGGAGTTATCTATAGTATAGTTGAGCGAGGAGCGCTCTGCCATCATACAAAATAAGCTACCACAAAAGCTTCAGGATCCAGGAAGTTTTACTATCTCTTGTCATGTTGGTAGCGTATCTGTTGATCGAGCATTAGCGAATTTAGGGGTGAGTGTTAATTTGATGCCTTCTGAATTGTTCAAGAGTTTAGGATTAGGTGAACCTAAGCCTATTAAAATGAGTTTGCAATTAGCTTATAGGACAATTAAACATCCTAGAGGTATTATAGAAGATATACTTGTCAGAGTGGATAAATTTATTTTTTCAGTTGATTTATGATTCTTGACATGCCTACTAATGTAGAGGTACCCTTGGTTTTAGGACGTCCTTTCTTAGCTACTGCTAGAGAAATTATTGATGTGCATGATGGGATATTGACTCTGAGAGTTGAGGATGAACAAGTGGTTTTTGAGATATCCAGTTCTCTTGCTATAGATGATGCTTGTGATTCTGTCAAATGCTTTGATGAATTCTCATAGGGAATGGTTCCAACTGAGTCAAGCAAGAAGTCCAAGGAGAGAGCCAAGATTCGATATGATGAGGAGATTGAGAAAGCGAGAAAACTCCAACCAGGGAACTTGGTTCTATTATCTTCGATTGGATCATTTTTGTCCCCTATGAAGTTGAGATCAAGATGGGAAAGTCCATTTATTGTGACTAAGGTGTTTTCTTATGGGACTGTAGAGGTTCCAAGCAAAGACCATGATATTTTCAAAGGGATTGGGCATTGCTTTGAAGCACTTTCATGGTGGGGGAGTTGAGAAGAGCCCAAGAGATTTTAATATCAAGGCTTTACGCGAGCCTACGTGAGGCCTTACCATTGATAGTCTAGCTAACTGACTATAAAGAATCACTTACCGGGAGGCAACCCGGTGTTCTACATTCTTTTTAATTTCTTTAGGGGTAGTTTTACTAGTTAATCTTGGTGATATCTTTGATGTTTTATGTAGGTTGATTCATATTGAGATGTATTTTAACAAACGTGGGTGAAAGATGTTGAGTTTTTCATCAAGTTACCATGCTCGCACGCTTACGCGCTCTACAACACCATCTTCGGCCACCTCGGAAACCTTTTGTCACCATTGTGAAAATGTGATTTCGTTTATTTTTATTTATTTATTTATTTTTCTTCTATTTTGTGTCATTTGGTCCGTCTATTTTGTTGTTCAACTTTAGGTTCTTACATTGGGGACAATGTAAACTTTTAAGTTGGGGGTGAATTTATGTATTTTTGTTTTATGTTCAGTGTTTTAGGGTCATGCATATTTAGTTGGGAGAAATCATCTTTCCATGACGCATAATACTTTTGCTAAGTTAATTTGAGAAGTTTTGAGTATATTTATATTTATAAAAGTATATCTTTCTAAAAAAAATCACCAATATATATATTAACTATATATATATGTATATATAGTATAATAACAAGTGATTTTCTTGGTAATCGTTAGACGGGAAACGTTGGGATTCGACATGTATAGCCCGATTTTTTGTGAAACTTGAGCCTATGAGCATACATTACAAATTATGCTTCTTTTCATTGCTTGTGAGTGAGTCACACATTGTTGGTTGTTCTAGAACTTGCACGGTTATACACATCGTATGTTTGGAAGCCATATATGGGTAGGATCAAACCCTTTGTTATTAGCCTTTTCCTTGCATAAGCCTACCTTACATTATCCATTAGTAAACCAATTTCGATCCTAAGACTTTTCTTTGATTATAACCCGCATTACAAGCCATAATAATCGTTCTTTGATTTCCCCTCTTTGAACTTGAATTGAAGATACACACGTGGTTATGTATTTGCTGTCGCGCGAGTTGTTTAGTATTTTTATTTTTCTTAGGTCGTTGTAGTAGAGTGGTGAGTAATTTTCGCATGTCATGCGGATAACTCGAGTTCGTTCTCCAATTACATGTAATTTTCATTTTCATTAAAAGAAGAGAAAAAAAGAAAAACAAGAAGAAAAGAAAAGAAAAGAAAAAAAGGACGAAAAAAAAAGAAAAAAGAAGAAGATTTTATTATTATTATTATTATTATTATTATTATTATTATTATTATTATTATTATTATTGAATAAATAATAAGTGATAGAGGTGTTATGTATTTCTTAGTCATAGATTATTGTGTTTTGCTTAGTGTTTCTACCTGTTAATTTTATTTTTTATATTATTTAATTTTTTAAATTTTTTTAGAAGGTGTCTTTGTGTGTTTCTTCGATTCTTTTAAACTTATATAACTTCCCTTTACCCATCCTTCGCCCTAGCCCCATTACAACCCGTTATCCCTTGGCATCCATGCCTTTCAACTCATTTTTAGTTGGAATTGGCGTGAATTACGTGCAAGCCTACGTGACCAATGTTTCGGTGTTTTGTGACTTGGGAGCTCTATATACATAATGCTTATACACTTGAGTGAGAAGAGTGATCTCGTGAGGACTTGTTGGTTCATTTCGTTGTTCATTAACTCGGTTATTAAGAATTGACTTGTTGTGTTAATTTTATTAGTTATTATTATTATTATTATTTGATGGGGCATAAATAGGTCAGACCCGGATTGGGGTAGATCTGATTTTAGGTAACATGGGGAAAAGAAAGGAAGTCAGGCTGGCTCAGTCTTAGGCAAGGTATGACCTGGATTCCTTAGAGACAGAGCAGATGTTGGAGATATGATTACCGCGGCTCAGGAATTATCCTGACCTGGTAGGGGTTTCCTTTGAAATGACCCTTGGAGAATTGCACCAAGGCAAGCTTGATGTCCTGACCTGGAATAGAAAGAGAGAGCAAGATCAGGGCAGACCTGGCATCCTGACCTCCACTGAGGGGACAAGGGGGACCACCTATCAGAATTTATTGCTTAACGGCCCCTGATTCGCGGCCTTTGTTTCCGAGATCCCGGAAGGGGTCCCCACTGAGTAAAACTATAAATATCTCAGCCCCAAGGCTAAGAAAGGTATGTCATTCCTTGCTTTGTTCACCAGAAACACTCTATACGCTTTCTGACTTAAGCATCGGAGAGGTTTCCACCGGAAAACCCCTGGTGGTCCTTTTCTGACGTGTTTGTGTGTGCAGGTTGGGAAAAGCGCAAGGTTCAGGCGTTGCCATATTTTTGGGTGAAACAATTGGCGCCGTCTGTGGAAAATTCTGGGCTAAGACGTGAGATTTTGGAATGTCTTCAGACGGGTTACGGCGGAATTTGGTCGGGGAACTAGGTGGAACTCCTAGATCCGCCGCGGCATGGGGCATGCCGCGGTCGACGAGGCCATCAACTACGAGGCCGGAGGGAACGGAACCATCAATAGCTTCTGGATCAGGCACCATGCCACCCCCCTGGCGAGTCTACACCTTCTGATGGCAGTTCATTGAACGAAAATTTCTTCAGGCAGCTGTCTGAGCTTATTGGCAAAGCCGTGGAAGTGGCCGTGGAGAAGAAATTCGCAGAGATCTCAGTACCGCTGCCTGGCGCACGGCCAGATCGGATAGTCCCGCTAGCGGAAATGGAACCGTTACGCAATCAGCGCACAGATCGGACCCCCCTCCAAGATAGGGAAGAACACTTCTCTACCTATGATAGTGAAACGTCGAGTCAAGCCAATCCAGGCCTTGCCGAGCAGATGCAGAGCCTGCAGAAAGAGGTGAGAGAGTTCAAAAAGAAAATGGTGAGTGCCGATATGCTGCCGACACGGAGAGGCACGCCTTTCACTGAGGAGGTCATGCGCGATGATGTGCCGGCTTCCTATAGATCTTTGGGCTTTGAGTATAGCAGAACAACAAATCCGTGGGATCACCTCAGCTGCTTCGAAATTGCGGCAGCAGTGCACAAGTTCTCGGATGCATTCATGTGTCGGGTCTTCCCCATGACTTTCACTAAGTCATCCCAGCTCTGGTTTAGTCAGCTTCCACCACGATCTACCAATAACTTTGATGAGTTCAGCTCAGCCTTCCTGCATCAGTTCACTAGCTGTAGAAATATCAGAAGATGCCGCTCGAGCTGTTTAGTTTGAAGCAGAAAGAGAACGAGAGCTTGCGTGCTTATATCAATCGGTTTACCAATGCAAAGCTCGAGGTGCCTTCTGCGTCCGAGGAACTTTTAGTGAACGCGTTAGCGTAAGGCCTCAGGAGAGGAGAGCTTTTCCAGTCGTTGGTTGTAAAGCCAGCGCTGAAATTTGGAGAACTTTTAGAAAGGGCAGAAAAATATATTCATCTGGAGGAGGCCCTGAAAATCAAGGAGGAAGGAGAGAAGAAGAGAGAGAGATATGATAGAGAGGAGAGAGCACCAGTAAAAAGATCCAAGCCAGACCTGTCTGGTAGAAGACCTCGCTTCGACAAATATACGCCCCTGGCGACTCCGCAGGGGGAAATCTTGCAAGCAATAGAGCGGCATCCAGACCTCAAGTGGCCTAAGACTTATTCGCAGAAACCTAGGAAATAAAGGTCTGACCAATTTTGTCGGTATCACAATGAGTACGGCCACGATACGGACCAATGTACCCATCTTAAGGATGAGTTGAAGAGGGTGGTGCAGGCTGGGCACCTTAAGGAGTACGTACGGATGAGAAGGGAAGAGTCCAGGTCTGGCTACCACAGTAATGATCGACCCCAGCAGAGTAAGAATGAGAAGGAAAGTAGGCGAAATGGGGGGAGAAGGAATGAATAGGCGGGTGAGATTCAGATGATCACAGGGGGCGAGTGGGATGAGCACTTCAGACGAACCCAAAACAGTTATGTGCGCGCTGCAAGGGATTTGACGAGAAAGGGAAAAGAAGTTGGACAGGTGGCGCCGAGTCCAAATATTTGCTTTGGATCAGAGGATGAGGATGGGATTCTAGCTCCTCATATGGATGCCCTGGTCATTACGGCTACCATAGACAATTATAGTGTCCGATGAATCTTTGTGGACACATTAATCTTGGCGGACATCATGTTTTACGACTGCTTCAAGAAGATGAACCTAGATGTGGAGTTAGAAGAGGTCACGACATCGTTAGTCGGATTTGCAGGAGGTGCGTTGAAATCCCTTGGAGCAGTTAACCTTTTGGTTACACTGGGTGACGAGCCATTTAGACAGACCAGGACAGTCCGGTTCTTGGTGGTAGACGTAGCCTCCTCTTATAATGTGATGATGGGAAGACCTTCTTTGAGAAAACTTCAAGCGGTGGTCTCGATTTACCACATGAAATTGAAATTTCCCGCTCATGATGGAGTAGGTGAAGCCAGAGGAGATCAGTATGCGTCACGGCAGACATACGTAGAGAGCATTAGGCGAAGTGAAGAGGAAAGACAGGCCAAGAGGGCTCGAATAGAGGACAGACCTAAATCGACTGAGATAGAAGAGAACTTAATGACTATAGAGGTAGTCCCAGGGGATGACAGTCGAGTCCTCCGTGTTGGGACAACCCTCAGCTCTGATGTTTTGACAGGTTTGGTGGCGTTGTTACGAGATAATGCAGATATATTTGCTTGGTCTCCCTAGGATCTGGTCAGGATTGATCCAGAAGTGGTTGAACATCGCCTCAACATTAGCCTGGTAATAAAGCCAGTCAAACAGAAGAAATGCAATTTTGGTCCAGAGAAGGAGGCTATTATTGAGGCAGAGGTGGATAAGCTCTTGAAAGCTGGGCACGTTCAGGAAATACAGTTTCCAGAATGGCTCTCCAATACAGTTTTAGTGCCCAAGATAGAGGAAGACTGGCGGATGTGCATAGACTTTCGTGACCTTAACAAGGCTTGCCCCAAGGACCACTATCCGTTTCCAAGAACAGACCAGCTAGTCGACTCCACTTTGGGTTGTAAGCTGCTAAGTATGATGGACGCCTCGCAGGGCTATCACCAAATCCGGTTGGCCAAGGAAGACCAAAAGCGTGTTAGATTTATAACCCCTAAAGGGACATATTGCTATGTGGTCATGCCGTTTGGACTTAAGAATGCGGGAGCCACGTACCAGCGGTTGGTGGACAAAATGTTCAAGAATCAACTGAGGATGTTATGGAGGTCTATGTGGACGATATGCTGGTGAAAAGTGTGAAAGCAACTTCACACGTGGGGGACCTAAAGGAGACCTTCGATAACCTGAGAAGGTACAGAATGAAGCTCAACCCCAAAAAATGCATGTTCGGGGTAAGATCTGGAAAATTCCTGGGCTACATGGTGATAGAGAAGGGTATTGAAGCTAATCCTGAAAAGGTTCGGGCAATTATGAATATGCAGCCTCCGAGAAATGTTAAAGAAATACAATGCTTGGCTGGACGAATAGCGGCCTTGAGTAGGTTTATCTCACTTTCGGCTGAGAAGAGCCTACCATTTTTTCAAGCTTTACGGAAAAGAGCTCGGTTCCAATGGGATGACAAATGCCAGGATGCATTTCAAAGGTTGAATGAGTATCTGGCCAACATGTCCTTGCTTACAAAACCTGTTCAGGGGGAGCCTTTGATCTTGTATTTGTCTGTGGGGAAGCAAGCGTTTAGCACGGTCCTGATCAGGGAGGAAGGAAAAGCGCAGAAATCGGTTTACTACTGGAGCAAGGTCTTGCATGAGGTGGAACTGCGTTATATAGAATTGGAGTGATCCATGCTTGCTCTAGTCGGAACCGCCCGTAAGCTACACCCTTATTTTCTTTCACACAGCGTTGTGGTCAGAACTAATATACCCTTGAAGACAATCATGGACAAGCCAGAGGCCTCGGGACGCCTAGTGAAGTGGATAATCGAACTCAGTGAGTTGAACATCAATTTCGAGACGTGAACGGAAATTAAAGCTCAGGCGCTGGCCGACTTCATGCAAGAAATGACCTGCCCTGCCAAAGAGGCGAAAGAATGGACGATCTACACCGATGGCTCTGTTAGTAACCTCGGTTGTGGTGCAGGAGTTGTGCTGATAGACCCAGAAGGATCCACTACGGAATACACTATCCGCATAAATTATCCTCTCTCCAATAATACCGCAGAGTATGAGGCCTTGTTACGAGGAGTGCGGATGGTAAAGGACCTAGGCGCAGATCGAGTGTGCGCCAGGGTAGACTCGCAGTTGATATGCAAACAAATAAATGGGGAATTTGAAACCAAAGAGGAACATCTGAAAAAATACTTAACCCAATTTCGGGAATTGGAGAATGGCATAAGCTCATTGATAATCCATCAAATCCCTAGGGAAGAAAATGGTCGGGCCGATTACCTAGCCAAAGTAACCAGTTCGGCGACAGACTGCCGGGAAAGGATGATCACCCTGTTGATGGCGTACTGAGAGTTTGGGGAAGAGGAGGTGCACGCCCTAGAGGAAGTTAGAAAGTATTGGCGACACCCTATCAAAACATATTTAGAGAAGGGAGAGCTGCCAAAAGACAAGAAAGAAGCAGTGAAGGTGAAGACCAGGTCTGCTCGATTTTGCTTAATTAAAGGAGAGCTCTTCCGGAGAGGATATGGACAGCCCCTTCTACGATTTCTGGGCTCGGAAGAGGGCTCTCATGTTCTTAGAGAGGTCCACGAAGGGTGTTGTGGCAATCACATGGGTGCTCGAGCCCTATCAAGTAAGGTCCTGAGAGCGGGATACTTTTGGCCTCAGCTAAGAAAAGAAGCGGAGGATTTTGTGCGGACTTGTGATAAATGTCAAAAGAACTTGCCCTTATACACAAGCTTGCGGAAGAGCTCATGACGATGAGCTCTCCCTGTCCATTTTCCAAATGGGGGATCGACCTGGTTGGACCTTTCCCCACGGCTCCCGCCCAAAAGAAGTTCTTAATAGTGGCCATTGATTATTTCAGTAAATGGGTGGAGGATGAAGCCTTAGCAAGAATCACGGAGGATGAGGTGATGAGATTTTTGTGGAAAAATGTTGTATGTCGATTTGGTATCCCTAGGATTTTGGTCTCAGACAATGGCACCCAGTTCATGGGTGCCAGAATTAAGGCCTGGTGTGTGAAAATGAGGATTGATCAGCACTTCACGTCTGTCTACCATCCACAGGCCAACGGCCAAGTTGAGGTGACCAACCGAATACTTGTACAAGGAATTAAAGCACGACTGGAGAAGGCTGGAGGCAGATGGGTCGATGAGCTCAGTTCAACTCTATGGGCATATAGGACTAATCCCAAGGAGAGTACAGGGGAAACGCCATTTAGTCTGGTTTATGACATGGATGTTGTGGTCCCCGCCGAGATTAGTATGGAAACTCACCGAGTCCAGAACTTCGTGGAGGAGCAGAATGAGCTATTGATTGAGGATGCTCTGGACTTGGTGGAGGAAAAGAGGGAAAGAGCTATCGTCAGGATGGCACACATCAGGGGAAGAATCAAAGCGACCTATGACAGGTCTGTAGTCAAAAGGTACTTCCAGGTGGGTGATTTATTCCTACGCAGGAACGATTTAGGTAAGGCAAAAGGTAAGTTAGATGCTACATGGCAAGGACAATTCCGGGTCATACAGGTCTTAGCTGGCGGCACTCACAAGCTTGAAGAGATGGACGGGACTAAAATTCCTCGCGTATGGAATATTGCAAACTTACGAAAATTTTATGTATAATTGTAATTTCACAATGGTTATTGGTATAATTATAATGCAGGTTTACCTTTTCCCTCCACCAGTTAGTGCATTCTTTTTAAAAGCCAAGATTGGCTAAGGGCGGATGCCCCATTTTCCTGACCTGATTTTCAGTTTAAGCCAGGATTGCCTAAGGGCGGATGCCCCATTTTCCCGACCTGATTGTCAGTTTAAGCCATGATTGGATAAGGGCGGATGCCCCATTTTCCTGACCTGATGGTCAGTTTAAAACAATATTGGCTAAGGGCGGAAGCCCCATTTTCCTGACCTGATTGTCAATTTAAGCCAGGATTGGCTAAGGGCGGATGCCCCATTTTCCCGACCTGATTGTCAGTTTAAGCCAGGATTGGCTAAGGGTGGATGCCCCATTTTCCCGACCTGATTGTCAGTTTAAGCCAGGATTGGATAAGGGCGGATGCCCCATTTTCCTGACCTGATTGTCAGTTTAAGCCAGGATTGGCTAAGGGCGGATGCCCCATTTTCCTAACCTGATTGTCAGTTTAAGCTAGGATTGCCTTAGGGCGGATGCCCCATTTTCCTGAACTGATTGTCAGTTTAAAGTCGGTATTGGCTAAGTCTGGATATTTGTGAAATGCTTGGTCTATCTGTTAATTTAAGTCAGGAATGGCTTGAGGCAGGTGTGCATGAGATGCTCGACTGGAGTCGATACAGATCTTGCCAAAGGCGAATGCCCCAATTCTACAGATCTGAAGGTAAGTTCGAAAGCCTGGATTGGCTAAAAACACGAAAAAACTTACTTCGCTAGATTTGGTGGAACAAAGACAAGAAATTGATACTTTTCGGCAAAAATACTCTTATATTCATCACAAAATTTTGGCAATACAAACGGAATTGCAACTGTCTTCTACAAAGACTTGAAAGATTGATTATAATGCAGGAAATATATAGAAGAGAAGGAAAAATCAACAAGCCACCCCAGAAACCTAACTATGAGAAGAGGGGGTCCTCCGATCAGCGGCCAGAGCGCGGCGTACATGCCACAGCTCGCGCTCGGTTTCGTGGTAGCGCTGGCAGTACTTATCTGCCCGCTCAGATATGGCGTGAGCTTCACCGGCGGTGATAGTCAGCCGGTTCACCGACTCTGTCAAGTCGGTCTTCTCTTCCTGCAACTGACAATTCTGTTGCCGCAGCTCAGCCCACTCTCGCTTATAGTGGCATTTTTTTGCCTTTTCCTCTCCAGAAGGCGGTACAAGTAGCTGATCTTCTCTCGGAGCACAGCCAGCTTATCAGAAAGATTGAAATTTTCAATGAACAAAGAGATGTGCTTTTGTTTCACAGAATCGAGTTCTTTAAGAAGGGAATAGGAAGAAGCCATTTTAGAGAATTGAAAGAAAATGAATCATACATGCACGTATATAAAGAAAACAGAAGCACATGCCAAGGAATAAAAAGTACTAGGGTTTCCGGAAAACCAGGAAACCCTATAATTCTAAGAGTCATTACAGGACAAAAAAGTGTGTTATTATCAATTAAAAAGTCACAGTACAAATTCAGGAAAAAGACAAAAAACAGACCAGCCACACAGGCAAAACATCAGGTCTGATCAAAAAAGAGCATAAGAGGCCCTAAAAACCTAAGGCTCAGCGTCGAGCTCGGTCGCCAGCTGCTCCACCGCATCTTCGGCTAAGGCACACGGAGAAGCCCCGCCAGGCAGCTCACCCAGACCTGCGAAGGTTGGGGAGGGAGAAGAGTGAGCAGTGGCCAGAGTAAGAGCCCGGTCTGGCTGAGATTGCTCGGGTGTAGGGGAATGGAGCTTGGAAAGAACATGCTCAGCAAACTCAGCTGTTCCGATGGTGTGCAGATGATCTTGCTCTGGAGCATAGATGAAAGAGGTGGGCTCCAGAGAAGTTTTCAAGAAAAGAGCTCGATTAAAAGGAACCCCTGGGTTGCTGGAGGCCCACTTCGCTTGCTCGTCCAGAGCAAAGTGATAGAAGCGTATAGCCTCTGGGACGAGCAGCGAGTAGAGCTCTTTGGACCCCAAGAAGGCTGTGCGAGTCTCCTCCCGAGCAAGTTGGACCAGCCTTAAGCCTTTATCAGAGTTTAAGTAGTCGGTCTCAAACCCTTCTCTAGCTTTCACCAGAACCTTGTCAGCAAGGCTCCTAGCTTCTTCCAGGGCCTCATACCTTGCCTCGGAGCGTGCAGTCTCCATCATCTTCACTTGAGCCTTCCTCACCTCAGCAAGCTCCACTTTTGTCTTCTTGAGCTTATCCTTCAGCCCCTGCAGCTCTTCCCCTTGTTTCTTCAGATCAACCCCTCGCTCTCTGACTAGGGCCTTGAAGCGATTTCTTTCACGACCAGCTCCTTGTTCTCCTTGATCACATCGAACTGGACCATAGATCTTGTAGCTCGAGTAGCCAGGTTGGCCTTCTTGGAGAGGGCCTGATTGCGAGGAAAACGGTTAATACTTAGACAAGTAATATATGATGAAGGTGAAAGGAAGAAAAACTTACTCGCGCTTCGTCTTGACACCAAGACTCCAGGAGCTCGCGATCAGACATCTTCTCCCGGTCCAACTGGTCTGCGGTTAGCATTTTCCGGCGCATGTATTGGACGGCCACTTCTTCTGAGCAGTTGATGACTGAGTTAATGGGAGGAGGAGCTATGCTAGTAGTTGGAGCAGTGCGAGTGATTGGAGAAGAGGCCATTAGAGCTCGACTGCCCTGGGCTACTCCTGGCCTCTTGGCCAGAGGAAGGACATCCTCTTCTTATTCAGAAGAAGGGCTCCTAGCAGCTGTGGCGCGAGGTGGCAGTTGCGAAGAGCTGGAGCCTGGAGCTTGAGAAGAGTTGCGTTCCTGTGCCTGGGAAGGAGTAGGACTTTGGATCGGGACGGATGGCGAAGGACCCACTTCTTAGGCGGTTGTTTTCGGGGCCTGCTCTATGGCGACTACAATCATCTGGCGCATCATCCTTTCTGATAAGAGAAAAGGAGGAAAAGTTAAGACTTGTGAAGAATAAAATGCAGAGAGACAGACCCGGATAAAAGAAAATATACCAATTTCTCGGTTTAGAGGACCCGTTTCTAGTCGTTCATTGAAAAAGTCCAAGACAAAGGGAAGGAGGAGTTCAGGGACATGGAGGGGATTCCCATTAAGGATGGAAATGGTTTTTTGCAAACGAGGAGACCTGTCTGCGGCGGATAAGTGTTGGTAGGGGGGTATCTTCTCTATGGGCTTAGAGTCAAAACCCCATTCCCCATTGCAATAAACAAAGAAAAATTTCTTCCCCCAGGCCTTGTTTGAAGAAGGAAGTTTATGTAAGAAATGGACGCCTGGCCTGGTAGAGAGATAGAAGCAGCCCGGGTGAGAGCTCTTCGCTTGGAAAAGCTGAAAGAAGGTATGAGTTGTAGGATCCAGACCAGCATAACGCATGGCCAGATTATAACATACCATGATCCTGAATGAATTGGGGGTGAATTGGAAGATGGGGATTTTGTACATAGTGTTGGAACAATTACAAAGAATTATAATAATTCCGAGCACACACAGGGAATGTAAATAAATCAGTAATTTGTAAAAAGTAAAATAAGAAAAACAGAAAGTCGAGTCGAGATGTTCTCTTTCCGTAAAAAGATTTTGCCCCGGTAGTGCCCTTCGGTTTTGGCAAATCGTTCCCAAAGATAAAACGACTTCGTCCTTGATATTACAGCACCGTAAGTATCAGGGCTCCGGCGAACTGGAAAAACTTTAGACTGAGTTATGTAAGGAAATGCATAAATGTATGCAGAATGTTCTTATGTCTCGGGTGGTGCTCCGTATATTCAGGTGTTCATGCGTATGGAAAGTACCAAAATAAATGTAGGAGCCTCACCCTTTTATAGGGTTGCCAGCGGGAGGTTACAGCCCTCTTAATGACGTCCTTAAAGGCATCATTAAGTCATTCAAACAGGCAGTCATCTGGCAGCAAGAACCTGGACAGGTTTAGCGTACAGATGCATTGCAAGTTTGAATTCGAAATTTCTAGAAACGTCTGAACGTTTCGTAATGGTCAGGAAGAGTTCAAAAGCTTAACAACTTTTCAGGTGCGTGTAGGTTCAAAAAAGAAACCAGGGTTGAGCCAGAACCCAAACCCCACACGGACCACCTCAATCGGACCAGCCAATTCAGACCAATTGCCCAAGACCCAAGACCCAGGACCCAGGACCGAGGTCCGAGGTCCGGGACCGGGCTCGGGCTCGGATCCGCTCGGCTCCGCCATCGACTTCGCCGAAGGCAGACTGGCAAACTCAAGTCCAAGAGCCCGCGTGAGCTTCGTTTACACAAAGCCCACAACACTCTCTATCCCACTTGATATACATTAAAGAAATGTAATCATTTTTAAACTCTCTTCCACATTGACTAAACTTCAATGTGGGATAACCGATAAAGCATTAAAGCAAACCGTTCAACTTCCAAGCATCATTTCTCACTCACCAATAAATAGATTTGAGAAATTCAAAATGCTACGATTATCTACATGACACGTAGATTAATCCTATATAATTCATTAACAAGAATCATTGTTGTACCATTTAATTAGAATTAATCCAATTTACAACAATCCCCCACATGAGTGAGAAACTCCAAAAACAAAATGCATGAATGCAAATACATAGCTCAGTCCTTAAGAGACAATAGAGAATAGGGATAGGTGGCTTGTGGCCTTGAACCCTCCTTAGTTAATACTACCGAGCATACCGGCGGATTAGTGAACATAATTTTTGAACTATTCCCCTTTGTGTATACTAGACAATAGTACCAACCCACTAAGGTCTCAAAATTTTTCCGTTCTCACGTTTGTGTCCGTTTCTGGCCATGGACAACTTCTTTGGATTCATAAGCTTCAGTAGAAGCGGCCCTCACTTCTCGCTTACATAGGTGATTCTTCGAATCAGCATTCTGTCATACTCAAGTCAAAGACCTGCACAAGAATCATTAAAAATCAGAGATTTAACCTCACCATGTGACAGATTATAAACTCTACTTTTGCGTTTAAGGAATAGGGTCGTAGAGTTTTACTTACCCAGACTTTTGCAGTTTAGTTTTCCCGTTGAACCAAGTTTGTGGGATCTCCACTCATCATGGTTGGGTTTCCACTACAATCATCTTTAAGATGTGGATTTCACTCCCATTCCTTCAAGCAACTTGTACATCTGATCTCGAGCTATGTTCTTAGTGAATGGATCTGCTAGATTATGTATCGACCTTAAGTAGTCAACTGAGATAATCCCACTTGATAACAGATGTCTCACGGTGTTATGTCTCCGACGAATATGTCGAGACTTACCGTTATACAAACCACTTCTTGCCCTCCCAATAGCAGCTTGACTATCGCAGTGAAGCATAACCGGCGGCACGGGTTTCTCCCAAAATGGAATATCTTCTAAAAAATTACGAAGCCATTCAGCTTCTTCACCTGCTTTGTCCAAAGCGATAAATTCAGATTCCATGGTGGATCGGGTTATACATGTCTGTTTAGTGGATCTCCAAGAAACAGCTCCTCCCCCTATTACAAACACATATCCACTTGTTGACAGAAAGTCCTTTGTATCGGATATCCAGTTTACATCATAGTAACCTTCAAATACCCTGAGGTGTCTACCATAATGTAGCCCAAAGTTCAGAGTATACTTTAAGTATCTCAAAACTCTCACAAGCGCTTTCCAGTGTTCTCCACTTGGGTTGCTTGTATATCGACTCAGTTTGTTTACCGAGCAAGCTAGAACAGGTCTTGTACAATTGGAGATGTACATCAAACATCCGATGATACTAGCATAATCCTTCTGAGCAATAGGGTCACCTCTATTCTTACTTAAGTGAATGTCGAGTTCCATAGGTGTCTTTGCTGGAAGACTATCGTTTGCATTGAATTTCTTGATCACTTTCTCAATGTAATGAGATTGTGATAAGACAATTCCATCTAGAGTTCTTATGATTCTTATGCCAAGAATAGTGTCCGCAACTACCAGATCCTTCATGTGAAGATTTCTTTTTAGCATGAGTTTTGTCTCGTTAATCACTTGTAGGTTGCTACCCATGATTAACATATCATCTACATAAAGACATACTATAACAAATTTGTCATTAGTATTCTTAATGTATACACATTTGTCGCACTCGTTTATCTTGAACCCATTTGACATCATCACTTCGTCAAATTTCAAGTGCCATTGTAAAGGTGCTTGTTTCAAGCCATACAAAGACTTAACAAGTTTGCACACCTTTCTTTCTTGTCCAGGTTTTACAAAACCTTCAGGTTGTTCCATGTAAATTTCTTCTTCCAAATCTCCATTCAGAAAAGCCGTTTTTACATCCATTTGGTGAATCTCAGGATTGTGCAAAGCAGCAATCGCTAGAAGCACCCTGATAGAGGTAATTCTCGTCACATGAGAGTATGTATCAAAGAAATCATAACCCTCCTTTTGGATAAATCCTTTCATAACCAAACGAGCTTTATACTTATCGATTGATCCATCGGCTCTGAACTTTCGTTTCAGAATCCATTTACTTCCTAAAGGTTTACAACCTTCAGGTAACTCAGTTAGAATCCACATATGGTTCTGCATGATCGAATCGATCTCGCTCTATACAGCTTCCTTCCAAAATGAACTATCAGTCCGTGAGAAAGCTTCTTTCAGTGAGTTTGGTTCTTTATCCAAGAGAAAAACCACATAGTCAGGGATTCGTGCGAGTACGAGAAACAAGAAAAGTGTGGGACCGCATTTATTTCAAAGGGTTTTAGAGTTCTACAGCTCTACCCCAACTATTTCGGGGGGAAGAGTTGATGGGGCATCAATAGGTCAGACCCGGATTGGGGTAGATCTGATTTTAGGTAACTTGGGGAAAAGAAAGGAAATCAGGTCGGCTCAGTCTTAGGCAAGGTATGACCTGGATTCCTTAGAGACAGAGCAGATGTTGGAGATAGGATTACTGCGGCTCAGGAATTATTCTGACCTGGTAGGGGTTTCCTTTGAAATGACCCTTTGAGAATTGCACCAAGGCAGGCTTGATGTCCTGACCTGGAATAGAAAGAGAGCGCAGGATCAGGGCAGACCTGGCATCCTGACCTCCACTTAGGGGACAAGGGGGAGCACCTGTCAGAATTTGTTGCTTAACGGCCCCTGATTCGCGGCCTTTGTTTCCGAGATCCCGGAAGGGGTCCCCACTGATGAAAACTATAAATACCTCAGCCCCAAGACTGAGAAAGGAATGTCATTCTTTGTGCATTCCTTGCTTTGTTCACCAAAAACACTCTATAAGCTTTCTGACTTAAGCATCAGAGAGGTTTCCACCGGAAAACCCCCGGTGGTCCTTTTCTGGCGTGTTTGTGTGTGCAGGTCGGGAAAAGCACAAAGTTCAGGCGTTGTCATATTTTTGGGTGAAACATTATTATTATTATTATTATTATTATTATTATTATTATTATTATTATTATTATTATTATTATTATTATCATTATTATTTTCTCACTTACATATTGACTTGATGGTTAATGAATTGATTGTAGTTATTGAGGATGTGGTCTCCCTTTAGGTTGTCATTGTGTTTTCCTTAATTTTAGATTATTTTTCTCGAGGACAAGCAAACATCTAAGTTGGGGGTAGTTTGATAATCATCACTTCATACATGTTTTAGTAGTTTTATATGTTTAATATAAAGTTATTTATGTGTCTTTTGGTAGTTATTATGGTGTTTCTTGTTCATTTCACTTTTGGGTTGTATTTGTGTAGGAGCGTTGAAGAGGAGCGAATTTGGGTGAATTTAGAGGGTGATTTGTACATATTTGTGTGTGTTTTTCATTTGTTTTTGCATTTTTATTTGCGTGATATAACGAGTTTTAGGTTGTTGTTCTTCTCGTTTTTCTTCCTTTTTACTATTTTGGTAGGTTGTTTCGTTTCTATCCCGTTTGACACTTTTGCTCTCTCATTTCGTAAGTTGCCATTGATTTCATGTAATTTCCTGTTTCAGCTACAGAACATTGAAAACTGGACGAGGGACACAGAGCTGTCGTCGATCAATGCCAACATCAAAAGAACCTATCGATCGACGTGTTGAGGTTTTCCAGCCTCCGTCGATCGATGCCGCTCGTTGACGCGACATCAACGGGCGCCCACCAGTGGAGTCGACAGCCTTGGTTGATCGACACGCCAAGAGACACAAGCCACTGTAGACCAACAACCGGCATGGACGGTGGTCGACGCCAGAGACACCATTGATTGACGTAAATCGATGGTTGTAGTTTTCACGCGATCTTACCACGACGCCCTCCTCGTCCAACACCTTATAAATGACGTCTTTCTTCAGATAGATATGAGACCCAACCAAGACTAGAAACTTACCTTTTGGGAACCCTAGTTTCCATGTATTTAAATGTTTTAATTCATCTTTTCTTCCTAGCTTGATTTTTCTTTGAATGATCCGGTGTTTAGATCTCCAGAACTTAGCTCGTGGATAGTTTGTTAATTCGCTTTTCTGCAATTCGTATTATCAATTCACTTGGGTAGTTTCCTTAGTTCGATTCTTGATTTAGTTCGTGAATTTTAGTAATTGGGTTACATGTTATTGTTGCGTTGATCTTGGATTCCGTTGTTCGCACATTTTGGTACTGTCTTTGATTGTTCTAATTTATGAATTTATTTGGTGATTTTATTGTTTACGCATCCTTGTTTTAGATTCGACGTTGTTTAGATATTAGTGGATTTTTCGTCTATTTGGTTTATGTCATTTGATCGAACACCTTTGATTATTGTTTTTTTTTTGTTGCTTACTCTATTCGTTTTTATTTGTCATGTTTGGAATTCAGTTTAAAACTTTAGTTGAATCATCTACTTGCTTGTTTAATTTGAAAGTTAATTTGATCCACTATTCTTAGTTTTTAGAACAAAACAAAAAACCAACTTATTTGATCGAGTGTTTAGTTACTTTATTTGTCTTAATGAACATTATTCAACTCCGATTGCCATTTCTCGAGAGATTAGACTCGAGTCAACTTGTCAATTACGACCGCTCCGTTCTCTTGCGGATGAGCTTTTTATTTTAATAAAAAGTAAGTGTTAAAAAGTTAATTTAAAATTGGGCCCCGTTGCCGGGGAATGCTAAAAGTTTTCAGAAATGTTCATTTGTATGTGATTATTTAGTTTAGTTTAATTTCAGTTTGTTTTGCCTCGATTTGTTTGATCGTTTGTTGAGTGTATGCAAGGACGTAGGTTATTTAGTGGAGAGCTTGTCCCGTTCATTGAAAATATCCACAAAGTCAATAGAACGAGAGTCGTACCCGGCAGAGTCGAGGGCGAGAATTGTCGAGAATATTTCATCAATGGATCCTCCCTAGACAAACCCAAACCCACCGGAAGGTCAAAACAAATAATATGGCGTACCAAATTCGTACGTGAATTCGAACGCGAACCACAACTCACCCGACGCACGGACGCCCTACGCCAATCATAATCAAGGCCCACACGATGCTCCGCCATACAATCAAGGCCCCAAAGACGCAAATCCATACAATCAAGGGCCACGACCAAATCAACCACCGCACCAACACATCCCACATCTCCAGCACGAACCACAACAACATTACAATCAACCACCGTACAATCAACAACAACAACCTTCTTATAATCAAAAACCGTACTACCATCAAGCCCGAAGCCCATATATGCAGTCCAACGGGCTCTACCAACAATAAGAGCATCGGCCAACCCGTATGCGAGAGTTCGTTTGGGCCCTGCGGCCCGAGACTATGAGCTCAAGCCAATCCACTTCAACCAGTTTTCGTCCTTCTACGGCCTTCCGAACGAAGATCCACTATATTATATCCATGAATTCTTTGCCATCATCAAAACCTTTCTGCTCCAAGTCCTTCATGAAGATCAATTGAAAATGCGGTGTTTCCCATACACTTTGAAGGATCGGTCAAAAACTTGGCTCATGTCGTTGGATCCCGATTCTCTTACAAATTGGGATATGGTGTACGACCATTTCATGGGGAAATACTATTCGAACCAAACGACGGCTCAAGTTCGGGTGAAGATAGCCTTGTTCAATCAAGCAGATGGGGAAACATTCCACGAAGCTTGGGAACATTTTAAAAGAGTCACAACGCAATGCCCACATCATCACTACCCGCCCGAACTCGTCAACCAATTTTTCTACGATGGGCTCATCCTTACATTTCAATATATGGTTGACAATGCTGCTGGGGGGGATATCGGATCATGGACGGCCCAATAAGTGTACAATATTTGCGAGTCGATAAGCTACAATTCTCAACATAAGAGCTCGCGATCGATGAAAGTGGCCATTCACGAAGTGGAGGTATCGCGTGTGTCTCATGACGACATGAAAAATATTGTCGAGTTGACGAGGAAAGTGGCCTCATTGCAAACGCAAAACACGCTTCTCTCTCAAAGCGTGCCCCAATCACCGATGCCGACCGAAACATGTGGAATTTATGGAGTGTACGGGCATGGGGTGAATCTTTGCCAAGCTAGCTTCGAGTCGACCAAAGAAATCAAAGAGCAAGCTCAAGTCGTTCAATGCTACCAAGCGAATCAAGTCAGGCAAGGGTATCAAAATTGTTACCCATGCAACAATGACCCGATTTGCAAACTTACAATCCGGTTTGGAGGAATCACCCTAATTTCTCTTGGTCGAATAATTCCAACGGAGGTAACCAAGCGTCCAACTCTAGGCAACAAGGCAATTTTACCCCCCAATAACCAAATCAACAACAAAGGGGCCAAGGTTCTTTCCAAGCTCGGCCACCTTAAAAACCGGCACCACAAGGCCAAGCATCGTTCCAACCACCTCCACCGACTCAAGCACCCATTCCACCAACACTCGAAGAGACATTGCGTACACTTATGCAATTCATACAACGCACCTAGAAAAGGATGGATAGGCTTGAGACAACCATTGGCCAACTTGCCACGTAAATCGGGAAGAACGAGCCGGGAGAGTTGTCGAGTCAACCATCACAAGCACAAGCCATCACCGTGCTTAGGAGTGGCTGAGTCATGAACAACAACATTGCTTCATCTGAGGAAAATTCTACGAAGCCACCCACTCAGAACGATGGCGTGGAGACAAACACTACCCCGTCCTCGGAGAATGTTGAAAAGGAGGTTGAACCCACTAAGATTCTCTATAAAGCATCCAATCTGTATCGGCCTCTCATTCCATATCTGAGCCGCCTTCAATCAGAAAAGCAAGATAAGTAACTCCTTGATTTATATAATATGCTTTCGAAAGTTAATATGAATTTTCCGCTGCTTGATGTGATAAGAAACGTTCCCGCCAATGTTAAGTTTTTCAAAGACTTAGCATCAAAAAGAGACGATTTTTTGAAAATGAAAAATTTTATTTTCAAATGCGGCGAGCGTTATCTTTCGCAATCCCCTCCCTCCTAAGGAAAGCGACCCCGAGAGTTTTTGTATAAAAATAACTTTGGGGAATGGTAAAGAAACTCGAGGTATGCTCGACCTTGGGGCAGGAATCAATTTAATGTCCTTCTCTATTTTTGAACAGTTTGATCTAGGTGATCTCAAACCTACAAAAATGAGACTTCAATTGGCGGATTGGTCTGTCCGGTATCCTAAGGGGATTATCGAGGACTTCCTCGTGCAAGTTAGAGGCCTCATATTCCCCATTGACTTTGTGATATTGGACGTGGGGGAAGTTCGAGATAATAGACGGGAGCACACAATTATTTTAGGCCGACCCTTAATGGCCACGACCAATATGCTCATAGATGTGAAGAACGGCAGTATGACCTTGTCCATTTTAGACGATTCGGTCACTTTCTCCATCCACGACTTCCAAGAAACACCATCCTCATCCATGAACGTCGAGTGTTCATTTGTCGATCCCATTGCCCCGCACGTGCAAGACAAACTCGAAGAAGAATCCGTCATCTGTGATTTCCTCACTCAAGACGGTAACTCATGGCTCGCTGAGGACAACGATTGGCTTGAGCCCAATTCTGAGGGGGTGATTGACCTTTGCGACCTTGGAAGTGAGAAACCAGACATCGAACCAAAATCCAAACTTAAACCCCTTCCGAGTCATCTGAAATATTTGTTCCTTGAAGAAGGCGAAAAGAAGCTCGTTATCATTTTCGCCGAATTATCGAAAGAAGAAGAGGATGCCTTGATTGATGTTCTTAAGAAGTTCCAAGGAGCCATTGGGTGGAGCTTGGAGGACATTAAGGCGATAAGTCCAGCCATGTGTATGCACCATATAGTGTTGGAGGAGGGTACGAAATCGGTTCAAGATGGTCAATGCCATTTGAACCCGAATTTGATGGAGGTAATGAAGAAAGAGATCTTCAAATTGATCGATGAGGGAATTATCTTCCCGGTGCCCGATAGTTGATTCGAACTTTCCATACCTGATTTTAAAATAAGTTTGTCAAAGCTTATAAGTTCGCTCGCAAGAGTACAAGTTCGCTTGTAGGTTGGTACGTTTAAACTAAGTCGAGTCTCGAGTAACTAACAATCGGAATTTTGGATGTTTGTTTGATCACAATATCACACACAAACAAATATAATTGAGGTTTTTTCTGATTTAATAAACTACGAATTGAAAAGCAAGATCAATTAAAGAAAACTAATTAATCTAAACTAATTAAGCTAATAAGATTAAAAGGCTAAATATACTAAAAACTATGAACTAGGGATTTAGAAATAAAAGAGCAATTAAAATAAACTAAATTACTACGATGATTACCAAGCATAAATGAACGAAATGAAATTGAAAGGGAAAAGATTACGAACTATATTATCAACTAAGTCCAAAGTACTCGAGCAACCAATAATTCGAAATCCGAAAAGAAAGAACAAAATATCTAAAATTAATAATTATCTAACAACTAATCTAGAAAGCAATTAAAGAGTTTAGAGTACTTATTAAGATCTAGAAAGCAGTAAATCTCTAGTGAATCCGGAGAAGGAAAAGTGATCTCAATCTAAGAATAAATCACCAAGCGAAGGAATGGAACTTAAGAACTTGTGATGTTGGATCATCTCTCTCGATCTTGTATCTACGTTACGGGGGATGGAATTGGTCTCTCTCTGCATCTCTGAATCTTAGGAGTGTGAAAAATGTAACCCTTGTTGAAGTATGGAAGGGTATATATAGGTTTCCAAAACTTGGAATGAAAGTTTCCTTAAAAATTACGATTCTGGGACCGTTAACGGTAGCTTAGCGGTATGGGCTACCGCTAAGGCTACCGTTAAGATGTCTCTGAAAATCTCCGTCACCTCCTAATGGTGGAGCTAACGGTAAGGCTACCGTTAAGCCTACCGTTAACTCGTCTTTGAAGCCTCCTAACGGTAGAGCTAGCGGTAAGGCTATCGTGAAGCCTACCGTTAACTCGTCTCTGAATCTCTCTGTCCGCCCTTAACGGTTCGGCTATCGGTGAGGGCTACCGTTAACTTATTATGGGAGCTCTCTGTTGGCACTTAGTGGTTGAAATAGCGATAGTAGAACCGCTAGGTGTTAGCGGTAGGAGTGAACGCTAACCTTACCACTAAGTAGGTAAATGTGCTACTTTTTTTCGCCGAATTGCTCATTCTCATCTCTTGGTTCTCGCAACGGTTGCAAGCTTCGTCTTTTCAATACTGAGTTTCTTCGGCTACTTAGGTGTATGGCGAAAAATAGAAAATAACCACCCAATTGCATCAATTACGATCAAAACACGGTAAAATAAGCAGAAGATACATAAATATGAAAATATGCTCAATCTATCCAACCTATACTGAAATTAATCACAAATCTAACTAAAATACTACCTAAATATATACTAAAATCAAGACAAATGCATGCTAGTCAATAGTAAATAAGTGAGCCCTGTTCATGTGGTTCTGAAGAAAGGCAGAATCACGATCATAGAAGATTACAAGGGAGAGATCGTACCGATAAGGTTGACAACCGGGTGGCGCATGTGCATCGACTACAGGAAGCTTAACGTCGCTATGAGGAAAGATCACTTCCCACTCCCATTCATCGATCAGCTGCTCGATAATTGGTTGGGCATCAGTATTATTGTTTCCTTGACGGTCTATCTGGGTATTACAAAGTTGCCATAGCCCCAGAAGATCAGAAGAAAATGACGTTCACTTGCCCATTCGGGGCATTCGCCTTTAAGAGGATGCCTTTTGGCCCATGTAATGCACCGACAACTTTCCAGCGTTGCATGTTGTCCATCTTCACAGACATGATCGACGACTTCCTAAAGGTCTTCATGGACGACTTTTCGGTATTCGGCTCATCCTTCACCTCCTGTCTTAATAATTTATCTAAAGTTCTTTAATGTTGTGTTGATAGTCATTTGACTCTGAGTTGGGAGAAAAGTCATTTTATGGTTAAGAGCGGTATCATTCTTGGTCATGTTGTGTCTAGTAGGGGTTTAGAGGTTGATAAAGCTAAGATTGATGTTATTAAGAGTCTACCCCCTCCCATGAACGTAAAGGTCATTAGAAGTTTCTTAGGGCACGCGAGATTTTATACACGAGTATTTATAAAAGATTTTTCAAAAATTAGTCGCCTGTTGTGTTAACTGCTTGGTCTTGATGCGCGCTTTGTTTTTTACGAGTCATGTTTAAACGCATTCAATTTGCTTAAATAAAAGTTTTGTCTCCGGTGGTCGTTGCCCTAAATTGGTTCCTCCCTTTTGAAATTATGTGTGATGCATCGAACGATGCGGTGGGGGCTGTTTTGGGTCAACAAGTGGATAGTCTTCTCCGTGTAATTTATTACTTGAGTCTTATGTTGAATGAGGCTCAGAGAAACTATACCACCACTGAAAAATAACTTTTAGCCGTGGCATTTTTAGAAAACAATTTCTAAAAAAATTGTGTTTTCACTTGAAACAATTTGATCGTATATAATCGGGTGTAGAGTCATTGTTCATAGCGACCACGCAGCTCTCCGTCACCTTTTTAACAAAACTCAAAGTAAGTCGCGTTTGATCCGATGGATACTTTTACTTCAAGAATTCGATGTCGAAATCCAAGATAAGAAGGGTTGTGAAAATGTGGTGGCAGATCATTTATCTCGTCTGAGTGTAGAGGGACCAGTGTATGAGCATGAACGTATAAATGGTTCATTTCCTTATGAATTAACATATGCCATTTCTTCTCACCCCACTCCTTGGTTTGCTGCCATTGTTAATTATCTTGCTTGTGTCCATGTGAGGGACGAATTATCCTTCCAAGAATGGAAGAGATTTCTTTCTATATGCATGATTCACTTTTTGAAGGACCCGTTCCTTTTCCGGTTCGGGAAGGATGGCATCACTCGAAGATGTATTCCCGAGAACGAGCAAAAGAGTATCTTGTCATTTTTCCATGATCAACAATGTGGCGGCCACTTCGTAGGACAAAACACCACTTTCAAGGTCCTCCAGTCGGGATTCTATTGGCCGACGCTATTTAAGGATACTCACGGGTTTTACAAGTCATGTGACCGATGCCAACCGACAGGAAATATCGGTAAGACGAATGAGATGCTAATGACGAGCAATCTTGTGGTGGAAGTTTTTGACGTGTGGGGCATCATCTTCACGGGACCGTTCCCGACGTCTTTTGGGTACGAGTGCATCCTAGTCTCCGTTGACCATGTGTCCAAATGGGTTGAAGCCATCCCCACCAAGACATGCAACGCCAAGGTCGTACTCAAGTTTTTGTAAGAGAATATTTTCAGTTGGTTCGGATTTCCAAGGGCCATTATCAGTGATGGAGGCACCAATTTCTGCAACAAATCTTTCGAGAAATTGATGACAAGATATGGGATCAAGCATAAGGTGGCCACGCATCCTCAAACTTCGGGCCAAGTCAAGACGAGCAACAAGAAAATCAAGGCCATTCTTGAGAAAACCGTTCAACCGAGCCGTAAAGATTGGTTGGCTAAGCTCATCGACGCTCTTTGGGCGTACTGGATGGAGTGCAAGATGGTCTTAGGAACCAGCCCTTATCGGATGGTATATGTCAAGGCGTGCCACCTTTCGGTCGAGATGGAGCACCGAGCCTATTGGGCTATACGAGCAGTCAATTTTGATTTGATGCAAGCTGTCACTGTACGAGGGCTACAACTTGAAGAGCTCGACGAGATATGGAACAAGGCTTATGAGAATGCCAATATATACAAGAAGAAAGTGAAGCTTCAACGCGACAAGAAGTTCATCACTAAAGACCTCTGAGCCGGCATGCAAGTCTTACTATAGAACTTTCATCTCCGGTTGTTTCCCGGGAAGCTCAAGTCATGATGGAGTGGCCCCTTTCTAGTTGAAGACGTGATGCCATATGGGGTGGTGAGGTTGGTAAATGAGAGGACCAAAGAGAGTTTTCAAGTCAACGTCCATAGCGTTAAGCCGTATTTCCAAGGATCGAGAGTGATTCACGCTGAGGAGACCGAAACTCTCGACGACCCATCTACTGCCTAGACGGCGCGAATTCGTCAAGCTATTGAAGTTAAATAAGCGCTTCTTGGGAGGAAACCCAAGCATTTCTTATCCTTTATGCAATTTCTGTATATTTTCTCTCTAACATTTCTTTGTTTTCGTATTTGTTATGTTTTGCTTTGTTTTCCTTGGTTGTTAGTATAGTTGGGGGAATTCTCGAAGGTCTGAATTTTTGATTGAAGAACGTTGGTCATTTGAGCAAAAACGAGGCACAGGGAAGCAGCCACCGATCGACGGTCGACGTCGACGCGGCATCGACGCTACTGTGCTGCCGGCATCGATCGACCAACCTATCAACGACCTGTCGACCCCCGTAAGTCGATGCAAGTGGTCGATGATGTCTCTGTCCCAACCATCGATGCTCCATCGGTCAACACAAGTGGTCAACGAAGTCTCTGTCCCGACCATCGATACTTCGTCGATCGACGCCCTTGGTCAACGAGCTCTCTGTCCAAACCGTCGATGCTCCATCGATCGACGCCCATGGTCGACGAGCTCTCTGTCCAAACCGTCGACCCCTCGTTGATGCCAACCCAGAACCGGCCCATTCGCTGACTTAAAACTCGGGTACTTTGACTTGAACCACAACCAAACCAACCCGCCCGCAGGTTATTCAATAAAAAATGGCCTCCCCCCTTTTATTCCTCATTTCTTCACTCCTCCACAAACAAGCCAAAGAAAAAATGATCATGTTTTTCCTCTTCTTGTTCTTTCCAAACCCACAACAAATCCTCTTCAATTTCTTGACGATTCACTCCATTTTCCGGTGACACTCCAACCACGTCCACTTAATTTCAGAGAATTACCAACACCATCTTCCATATTTTCTCAAATTTTCCCCAACATAGACAATAAGGGGAGAGGGGTTACGATTCCGATTACGAGTCCATTTGTCGAGGTAATCCGCTTAAACCATACCTTTGGTACTTGTTTTTGGTTGTTGGGTGAGATTGAGGTGATTTGGGTTCAAGTTTTTTTCCAATTCTTCCCTTTTGAAACACGCACGCCACGTGTTCGACAAAAGTTCTCATAGAACCAAAACATCAAATTTCCCTTCTTTCCAAACCTTTTTCAATCTTATACTCATAAACAATGTCTCGTGCGGATAAGAGAAAAGATATCTCGGGGAAATACGGCACCCCATTTCCGATTTACGATAAGGAGGAGGGGAAAGTTTTCACGTCGATTCAGGTTGAGAATTTTCTTCCCATCGGGTTGTTGACATCGAGGAGTGGTCCCAACAAGGGTCGGAACACCACGCCGACGTCCTTCGGTACATCAAAGGACTTGGATGTGCGAAGTTCGCCCGAATGCACCTACCCAATTTTTGCGAGCTTATGCTCAAGTTCTTTTCTACATTGAATGTATATGCTGGTAAGACGTTCTCGTGTCGATTGGGCGGTGTTGACATTCGAGTGTGCGAGCGTGTTTTTGGAGAGGTGTTTGGGTTGCCGAGCGAGGGCATTTACCCGATTCCCCAAGAGGACGAATTTGACGTCTCCTCCTTTTGAGGCAAAGTGACAAGGGGGAATACGGGAAATCGCACCCGATTTGCATATACGAGGATTCACGATGACACCGTGTACGTCGCCTACAAAATCTTAGTTCACGTGGTGTTGTGCAAACAAGAAGCCACAAATGCGAACAAGCCGGAGCTCTTCGTTCTTTGGTGCTTGCTAAATGGTCGCCGACCCCGGCTCTACCCCCTAATCTTGAACGGACTCCACAATATCATGGAGGAGAAGCCGGGAAGCAAGACTCTGTGCCTCACATTCGCTCCATTCATCACCGGCCGACAATGGTCTTTCGCCTCTCGAGATCTCGACTCTCCCGGTGGTACGTGGCCCGACTACTCGAGCTCACAACACTAGTGGATCCTCATCGCAATGCACCGATGAGAATGATGAGGTAGCCCCACAAATCGATTCGGGCCCAAACCCCGATTGGAATCAGTTTTTTGAGGAAAATCAGGACTTTCAGATAAAGATGTTCGATAGGCTTCAGCTAATCGACGAAAATCTTGATACTCAGCACGAATGTAATCGTCGAAGCTTTCCAAATCTCAAAGCTCGTCTCTCCCACCTCAAGGAGCATTTCGCCAAAGCCAACCCCTCTCATGTGACCGAGTCTCAGCCGAAGATGGAACTCAACGATCCTCCCTCCAGCGAGTTCTAAATAAATAACTTTTCTACTTTTTTCTTGTGTGTTTTTGTTTTCTTTTATTTCAGGCTCCTCTCGACTTCAAAGTCCGTTGGATGTTCTTGGATGCTCGACTCATCACCAAAAGCACGATCATAGGGACGTCTATCTCTCTTTCATTTTACCATACTTTGATTAATTTTGTTTGTTTTTCAGTGTGGACATTGTATGGTTTAGGTGTGGGGGGGTTTGTCCTTGTTTAGTAACTTGTTCGTATGCTTTCTTGTGTATTTGATTTGAGTCGTGTGTATTTATATTGATTGGAACCTTAACGAAGTGACGTGGTTAGATGCTTTGGTTAGTTTGTTTAAACTTTATATTGATTGGAACCTTAACGAAGTGGCGTGAAGAACCTGTGAAGTGTTTTGTTCTTTGTTTTATTCATATTTCGTTACAATAAGTTGAATACTCTCTACTAGCCCCGTTGCCAAATACCCTCTATAGGAATTTATATAATTTTTCCTTTTATTTCTGGAGACGTTAAAAAGTTCATGTGCGTATCGAAAAATGTAATAAGTTGCACTTAGCAACATAAGATTGGAGTCAATGAACTCTCATTTTTGTTTTGTGAATATCGTGCTTGTTCAGTACCTCACCTCTATGGGTACTCAAATAATAATAATAATAATAATAATAATAATAATAATAATAATAATAATAATAATAATATAATAATAATAAATAATAATAATAATAATAATAATAATAATAATAATAATAATAATAATAATAATAATAATAATAATAATAATAATAATAAAAGTACAAGAAGAGAAATCCTTGTACAAGTGAAGTTGTTATAATAAGTCGTGCAACCTTTGTATGCATTTTTATTTTCACTTTTTAGACTTTGTTATTAAAGAGGTGTATAGATAATAATAATAATAATAAAAGTACAAGAAGAGAAATCCTTGTACAAGTGAAGTTGTTATAATAAGTCGTGCAACCTTTGTATGCATTTTTATTTTCACTTTTTAGACTTTGTTATTAAAGAGGTGTATAGATGACTGGGCTAGTCGGGTGACGATTTGATGGTTTGAGCAGGGATAGACTTTGGCCGAGGCATGGATGGGTGACGTACATGGAGGTCAACTCGTTATTTTTAGGTGTTCGGAAGATAGTCTAAACATCTTATCTCAACGTATCGTGTCATCCTTGTAGTTAAGTTACCATTCGATTTAATGCATTAACTTCTCGAATCATTTGAATGCATTAGTGATTAGTTCATCTGGTGGTTAGCTTATTCTTGTCTACGTTTAGATTCGATTTTGCTCGAGGGCAAGTAAAAAGCTAAGTGTGGGAGTTGATTTGTACATATTTGTGTGTGTTTTCCGTTTGTTTTTGCATTTTTTTACGTGTTATAACGGGTTTTAGGTCGTTGTTCTTCCCGTTTTTCTTCTTTTTTAGTATTTTTGTAGGTCGTTTCATTTCTATCCCATTTAACACTTTTTCTCTCTCGTTTCATAAGTTGCCATTCTAATTTCGTGTAATTTCCTGTTTCAGCTTCGGAACGCAGAGCTACCGTCGATCGACGCCGATGTCAAAAGAACTTATCGATCGACGTGCCAAGATTTTCAAGCCTCCGTCGAATGACACTGCCCGTCGAAGCGACATCGACGGGCACCAACCAGCAGAGTCGACAGCCTTGGTCGATTGACACGCCGAGAGCCACGCGCCACCGTCGACCGACGGCCAGCATCGATGGTGGTCGACGCTAGAGATACCATCGATCGACGCAAATCGATGGTCGTAATTTTCACATAATTTTACCACGACGCCCTCCTCGTCCAACACTATATAAATGACGTCTTTCTTCAGCTGGATATGAGACCCGACCAGGACCAGAAACTTACATTTTGGAAACCCTAGTTTCCATGTATTTGAATGTTTGAATTCCTCTTTTCATCCTAACTTGATTTTTCTTTGAGTTTTCTACTTTTGATTCTTGCTTTCGAATGATCCGGTGTTTGGATATCCAGAACTCAGCTCATGGATAGTTTGTTAATTCGCTTTTCTGCAATTCGTATTATCAATTCACTTGGGTAATTTCCTTAGTTTGATTCTTGATTTAGTTCGTGAATTTTAGTAATTAGGTTACATGTTATTGTTACGTTGATCTTGGACTCCGTTGTTCGTACGTTTTGGTACTGTCTTTGTTTGTTCTAATTTGTGAATTTATTTGGTGATTTTATTGTACGCATCCCTGTTTTTGATTCGTCGTTGTTTGGATATTAGTGAATTTTTCGTCTATTTGGTTTTTATTATTTGATCGAAAACCTTTGATTATTGTTTGTTTTTCGTTGCTTATTCTATTCGTTTTCATTTTTCATGTTTGGAATTCAGTTTAAAACTTTAGTTGAAACGTCTACTTGCTTGTTTAATTTAAAAGTCAATTTGATCCACTATTCTTAGTTTTTATAACAAAAGAAACAACCAACTTATTTGATCGAGTCTTTAGTTACTTTTTGTGTCTTAACGAATATTTCTCAACTCCGATTGTCATTTCTCGAGAGATTCGACTCGAGTCAACTTGTCACTTACAACCGCTCTGTTCTATTGTAGACAAGCTTTTTATTTTAATAAAAAGTAAGTGTTAAAAGTTCGATTCAGAGAGCAATGATAGTCGTGTATACAAGACGAGTCAAGGGGACGAAACGAGAAGTAAAAAGGCGCAAACGAAGTTAAAATATCAAGAAATCAAAGAAAACATGCCTTGGGCATGTTTTAAAACACGCTCATGTTTCATATCGCAAAGGAAGATTAAAAAAAAAAAAAGAGTCCAGGTGAAAATACGGCCTGGCTGACTGTGTTTTTTACCGGATGGCCAATTTTGGAAAACATGGCCATGCTGTGTTTTTGCAATTCTGGCTGTGTTTTCGTCCTGCTGGCCATGTTTTTGACCGAATAGTGCAATTTTGTAGTTTTGGACCCCGTTTTCTTTATTTTTCGGAGGGCTATTAGGAAAAACACTTGGAGAACTATAAATAAGAGCCCTAGGATATTTTTTAACACAATTTTGGAGGCTAGATAATTACAACAAGCAAGCAAGAAAAGTACGAGAGAAAATTGAAGAAGTTCTTGAAGAAAACCTCACACTTACTTTGAAGACTCGCTAGGGAAGTAATTTTATCTTTTATATCAATACTAAAACTTGTAAACATGATTTCTACTTTCTTGGATTTATCTTTTTACACTTCTTTCAATTCAAGCATGAACTAAACCTCCCATGTATTTGGATTGAGATGAACCCTAAATTTAACTTGTGATTGGGTATTGGTTGATTTATATTATTTTACACTTTTCATTCGATTTGCTTTTGCTTTTCATCAATATTCTCAACTCAATAATTCTGGTTTATTGATTTGAGTTTCTTCTTTCAAATGAAGTGAAGTAGAGTAAGAACACACACAAGTAGAGTAGCATGCAAGCCTAGATATAGGACGGCATAAATCCTCTGGATTAGAATGAAACCTAATAGCGAAGTTCAATTGCTCGTATTGCTATCTTGGGGTTTTTAATTAGGAATAGATTCCGATTAATCAACTCGAGGTTATGATTAATTCATTCGAAACTCGAGGTTTTAATTAAAATAGAAAATTTCTACGGTCTTTGAAAGCGTGAAATAATATGCGGGTTTAGTAGTACTTAAGGGATTATGATAATTTATTTGGGTACAATACAAGGTGAATTTAGGGGGATTCGACATTCAAACACATTCTTCTCACATATTCATTCTTCAAAAATAACATCTAGCTTTTCGTCTTGTTTAATCACTTGTTTAGTTCATTACATATTTTTAGTTAAATAGATTATTAAAACAGCTTTTAATTCACTTGATTAAATAATAAAAGGACGGTAAATACTAATAATCACAATCCTCGTGGGAACGATATCCGGTGCTCTAGAGCTATACACTATAAACGATCGGTGCACTTGCCGAGACTCATATAGAGTAGCTTTTTAGTCATTAGTGTGATATTTCTTAACTCCCAACTCCCTAGGGTGGGAATTCATTAAGGATCTCCTTTAGTCCACACCTATGGGGACTACTTCGCTATGCGCAGACTGGATGCGTACTCACATGATCAATCGATAGATGGTAGGAACGGGGGTAGGGGAAGGGGGAATTTAAGTGCGGCTAGTATTCGGGCTTCATGTTTTTAGAATTGTATAGAATATAGATTAATATCAATGCGTTTAAGAAAAACAAAGTTGAGCGCATATCAAATTGTTTAAGTAAGTGATCTAGTGAGCCATGGAGAGTGGGATGTTCCTATAATCGAATCTATTTCCCGCCCTATATTAGAGATAAAATATGCGTTATTCCTATTTATCTCGAGTCATCGGAGGACTTGTGCTTTTGGAAATTTGACAATAAGGGTTGCTATTATGTACGAGAGGGATATAAGACGACGATCGGTGCTTACGATACCCCACCATACCAATCTGCGCAAAGTATGATGAGGTGGTGGGGATTTATGTGGTCCCTAAGCATTCCCCTAACATTCGGATTATCTGATGGAGTGTCACTCGTGATTTTATCCCTACCGATTGTAATCTCTCGCGCCATCATGTACCCACGAGACCCCGATGTAAGCTTTGTTGTTTTCATATAGACTCGTCATCACATTTTCTCCTTTTTGTTTGGTTATGAGAGGTGCATGGAAAATGCATCTTTTGCCCCGACTCTTAAAATGGCTCCTCATTGGAGATTTGTCTCTAGATGCGTCAAAACTTGAGCCAATTTAGCTTCAAAATTTTCCCACGTTTTGTTTGTTGTTTTGGAAAGAAAGGCAAAGAACGATAGACAATAACGCCAAAAATTGTGGTGCTAGAACAAGCATAAATCCTTTTGATAAAATTTCAGACTGAAAAACGAGGATTTTTGCGGGGGGGTCGCTCTGCTCTGTTGAAAATTTGGGAGGATACACAATAACGTCTCCTTTTTCCCTCTTTTCGTTTGGGAGGTTGAAAATTTCCCGTTTATTATAAAATATCTTGTACTAACTTTTAACATTTACTCGTGATTAATTAAATTACAAGTTCTTCGTGGGAAAAAAAATGATATGTGAAGGGATAATGTATGTCAAAATCATGCTTTTTTATTTTGATCTTTGAAGGCAAATCATTAGAAATGCATCAAAGTATCTTATTTTAGTATAAAAGTCATTTTCTTATTTTAAGAGTTCAAATAGTTTCTGCTAATTTTAAATGTGAAAAAAAAAAAAACACATAAGTTGTCCAAAACTAAAGAATCAAATACGAAAATGAATATAAAAAAAAAAAAAGGAAAAACACGACAACAACAATGGGACACTCAAATATTCTATGCACCCAGAAGAAACACCTCCACTCATGTTTGATTTTATTATTTATAAATCAATTAAATTGCTTTCATTTTATTAATTGTAAATCAAATAAACTGTTTCATCGTTACTTGAAAAACACACGAATCAAACTTTTATAAAACGCGGTTAAGCACATACGAAACAAAAAAACGACTTGTGATTTAGTTGGCTAATAGAGAAAAAAAAAAACTGATTTTAATGTTTTTGTAGTTTGACTTGGATAATGCGAAAACAATGCAACTAAAAATTACTGCGTGAAAGCTGACACAGCATTCTAGTAATAATCATAGTAACACACGAAAATCGTTAAGGAAACAATTTAGGTTATTATTACATTATTGTAATGATTTTTTTCTTTTCTTCTTTTTTTTGGATGGTGTTGATTTAGCGGTGGATAGAGAAAGTCCATCACTCAATTCCTAAGATCAGTTCATAAAGATTAGATTCTTGAAACACACGATTTTCCTTTTCTTTTTCATTATATTTGTTCTTTTTTTTGTTTTGATTTTTTATTGGGTCGGGAATTTAAAAGGTGGTGCACTAGGGTTTCTTGTTTTATCGCCTCTTTATACAATAGGAGTATAAATATATATTTGTTGTTGTTGCTAAGCTGCGATCTTTGTCAATTTCTTCATCTGGGTTTTGGAGTTGCACAATTTCTTCATCTGGTCGGTAAGTTATTCTTGTTTTCTCATCTGGGTTTTCTCAATTTATGTTATATCTTGCTAATCTTCTCGTTGTAAGGAAGTTTATCGCACTTAGGTTTCTGCCTGAGAATCAAAGTTTATTTATTTATATTTATTTTTAGTGATTTCATATACTTCTGATTACTGATGTTGCGCAAAGTTTCTTGCTTTTTTATTTGATTTGGGATTGTAATGTGAAGTTATTTTTCTGCAGATCAGGAGTTGAATTTTCTGGAATTTTTTCCCTTTATTCCGAGAAAAAGTTTTAATTTTGGTGCTGTAATTAAAGTGAAGCTTAACCCATCATGCTGAAGAAGTGGAATTTTTAGGATTTTTCCCACTGTAATTTTGCTTCTAAAAGTGACTAACTTGGAAATGTTCCATACTCAAGGACCTTTGAAAAACACTTGTCATCTCCTTGCTGTTGTATGTTCCGGAACATCAGAAAAAAAGCCGAATCAAAATGTTTTAGCTGAGAAAAAAAGGTTCCCCTTTCCAGAAATTGTATCCTCGGGGCGTTTAGAGGTGCAAATTATTGCTTATAATTTAAAAAAAATTAAAAATTTGCCTTTCATTTTCATTTGTTTCTGTAACTTAATTTGTTCTTGTGTTATGGTATATAGGTTCAAACGTTGAATAACCCAAGTACAGATGAATTTCGGAAACTTCTAGATTCGTGGCAGCCAAATCTTGTGTACTTTCAAGGTAAACATTTGCCGAATGATGAAGTTGGATCGCTCGTTTGGGAAGGGCTCGATTTATCATCACCGGAAGCTCTATCCGGACTTTTTAGTTCCACATTGCCAACTACTGTATGTAATATTTCTTTTTAGTTTGTGTTTTCATTATTAGTCTTTGTTACAAGGATTGCTTATTACTTTTCCTTGATATTACAATGCAATTCCCAATCAATTTGCTCATTTGTCTCTCCTAACTTGTTGCGATTTAATTAATTGAATTGTAACTCTTAATGAAGGTTTATTTGGAAGTGCCAAATGGTGAACAGTTTGCCAAGACTCTTCACTCTAAGGTATGCAAAGAGGAAAATATTTATAAATGATTGTTAAAGGACACATGTAGCTTTAGAGTATTAGTTAGGGATAATTACAAAAAGACCCACCCATGAGGTTTGACATATTTACAAAAAAAAAATGGGGCTTTGAAATTACACACACAAGAAAAAAAAAATAAGAGGTTGACTTCCCCGAAA
>BMAC01001219.1:161947-213418 GCA_014905375.1 Phtheirospermum japonicum
CTTAAAGGTTGTTTAACCACCCCAATTTGAGTCACATATACAAGGATCGCAACAAAAGCAAGAATAAAGAAGAAAGAGCGTATCATTTGGATATCAAAAAATAAAAATAAAAATAGAGAGTGAATATTCCTCAAATAAAACAAAAATTACCGCCAAGGGTTATCATGATGGAAAGTTGTGGTTTTGTGATCAAATGCCCAACTTTATAAGGCACACCTTTAAACTTTAAAGCTTTATCTTTATAATTATATACCATAAATGTAATGATTTTATGAGATGCAAATCAATAATTAGGCCCAGTGCTTTGTATAAGTCCCACCCTTGTCTTCAAATTATTTAGTCATGTCCCATTTGTTTCTTTTGACCATCTCACTTGTAGTTCTTACATTTAATCCAAATCCAACATAATTGTTCAGAGTTTAATATGAATGAAAATTCCAATCAAGATTGGCAATTTGTGAAAGAAAATATGAATATGAATTACTATGCTATCTTTTCTTGTTAATTTGTTTGCATATTGTTTTTTTTTTCTTTTTTATATGCTGTAAAGTGTATAGTTTGTAATTACAATAAATTGGAAATAAAGTGCAAAGGTGTTTTTGTTTGAAAATACAAAAGCAAGTTATGTCGGTACAATATAGAGTAGGAGAGAGATCCTGAGGGCATATATGTATTAGCGTTATTTTACATTTTAAGTTTTGGTATCAAAATTTTGGAGTATTTAAAATTACGTGAAAATTGATTATTCTTATTTGGTATAAAATTAAGAATTTTTTTTTTGCGGATATAAAAAAGTTAATAATAATATTATTATATTATATTTAATTTCAAATTATGTAAAAAAAGATGAACAACATTGTATTTAATAGTATTTAATTATATATATAAAATAGAAAATAAGTGTATAAAATTATTGATTAAATATTTAATTTAAAATTTTTAAACAAACAAAATATCCAATATTCAGAATATCAATCCATTCTGATTGGGCAAACAAGCCATAAAGAAACAAAATAAAAGATATCAATGTTATAATGATTTGCCTCTAATTTCCTATTGAAAACAAATTCAATTACATAGTTCTATAAGTATTTTCCGTTTTGATCGAACATTTGGATTTTGACTGTTAACTCACGTGCTCAATCGATTGGGATGTAAACTTATCATTTCTGGAGTTAAAAAGCTGAATATATATGCTGTAAGTGACCTTTTGTTAAAGTAAACAGAGGGTGTATTGGGAGACTAATCTTGATTTAAAATAAAGGCACCGACAATCTTTGAGTTTATCACATCAAATGTCAATATTTATTGGGGCATTAACAAATAGGGAAAAGATTTCTTTGCCAAGAGTCCTTTTACAGTTTGTGACCTAATATTTTTTTTATTGTTATTAACAACTCAAAGTATGTAGATTTATTCTTTATAATCTTTAGATTATTTGTTATTAAAAAAATAGTTATATTAAAACATGTAAATCTCATACTTCATCACCAATTATTATGTTGAGTAATGTTTTCATGTTTTTAGAATGAGACATGAGGTTTACGTGCTTCGATTCAATCATTTTTTGAATGAAAAATAGTATGAAGGTTACAAAGAGCAATACCCGCATACTTTGGGTTGCTAATAAAAAAAACAAAAAAAAACATTAGGTTGCAAACCATAAAAACGCTACAAGTACAGGTGGCAAAAAATTTTTTCCCCTAACAAATATATCATAAGAAAATAATTTTTTTATTTTAAATTAAATTAAATGTCATTTTATCTTGTTAAGATTCTTTTAATTAAATGTCGATTTATATATTTTTATGTTTTTCCGGTTCAATCTTTATGCAAATCCTAAGAAAATCTCTTATTTCCCAATTTATGTTTAATGACTAATTTTCTTCGATTTCTAATTATCAAATCCAAGAGATTGTTGTGGATTTGCTTAAGCGTATATTAGTTAAGATATTAAATTCTTAATATTACAGTTTAAATCTAAAAAGTTATTTAATTCGAAAAAGATGGAGTATGTTTTTGTCAAATACTTAAAGTAGGGGACTTTTACGGTACCTTGAAGGTGTCATACTTCACTTAATGAGAACCACTAGTTCAAAAGTTAGTTGTAAATAATTGTAGATCAATGGATGTAAATGCAGTGGGGTGGGGGGCATGGTGCTTTCACGGCACCGTAGTCATTTTCCTCAAAGTAATTATTCAATATATCTCTTTTATTTCATCTCTAGATAAACTTACAAAATAACCCGCTATTAAAATAATAATAATAATAATAATAATAATAATAATAATAATAATAATAATAATAATAATAATAACCACTGCCCCACCAACTAGTGACTGTCTTGTCGTCGTCGATTTTTTTGGTGATTTTTTTTTCTTGCACAACTTTTTTATATAAAATAAGAAATTATTTTACCTTTTGTACATAAAATAAGAAATTTCATTATGATAGGGCATTATACACGCAAGACCTGGTTTGGGGAAGCTCTGACTCAGGGTAGCTAAATACTTTGAGAAAAGGCTACATTAGCTCTGTCCTTAAAGAGAGGATCTAAGCAACTCACCTGAGAAAACAGAATGGCGGGAAGAGGCCGTTAAGAATGAGGAAATTATGCCGAGCTGGAGGAAGTGTTCTGTTAAGAGGATTATGGGACTAAAGTCAAAACTCGATACCGACGGTGAAGTGATACAGATTGAGGAAGACTTAGAATAAGAAAGACCTGGCTAGAGTCAGGTCTGATATTAATACCGAGTTCCCCAGATATGAAACAGGGATGACCTGGAATAGAGAAGACATGTTTCCCAGACTCCACAGGGAGGGGCAAGTGGGACCACTTGTCAGAATTTGTTGCACAACGGCCCGAGATTCGCGGCATGTGCTCCTGAGATCCCGGCTAGGGTCCCCACTAGGAAAAGTTATAAATATCTCAGCTCCAAGGCTGAAAGAGGTATGTCATTCTCTTAAGCATTCTTGCTTTCTTTCTGGAAAAACACCTCAAACGCTTACTGACTTAAGCATCAGAGAGGTTTCCACCGGAAAACCACCGGTGGTCCTTTTTAACTCTTGTTTGTGGTGCAGATTGGAAGAGCTCTCGGTTTTGGTGCTTTTTTTGGTATTGGTCATTTTCTGGGTTGAAACAATTGGCGCCGTCTGTGGGAATAACCTTGAGCTAAGGCGTGAGTATGGCTTCAGACGGGTTGAGACGCAATTTGGTGGGTGAGCTTGGTGGTGCTCCCAGCTCCGCCGCACCATGGGGCGGATCACAAACCACAGTTCCTTCTGCAGGAGGACCAGAGGCGGCGGAGCCATCGGCAGCGGCCGTGCCAAATGTTACGCCACCTCCTCCTGGCAGATCTGCGACGGTCGCAGGCGGACCTTTCAACGAGTCTTTTCTCTTGCAGCTATCAGATCTTATAGGCAAGGCTGTGGAGGCGGCTGTGGAGAAAAAATTCGCGGAGATGTCGACACCGTCACACAATACGTTACCAACAAGAACCGTTCCAGTAGCGGATACGGAGCCGCCACGCGGCCAATGCGCGGATCGAACCGCCACTCAAAGCAGAGAAGAGCTTTTCTCCACTTCCGATAGCGAGACCTCGAGCCAGGCTACTCCAGGCCTAGTTGAGCAGATGCAGAGCCTGCAAAAAGAGGTGCGGGAGTTTAAGAAGAAGATGACAAGCACTAGCACAGTTCCGATTCGGCGAGGTACCCCGTTCACGGAAGAGGTGATGCGCGATGAAGTGCCGGCCTCGTACCGGTCTCTGGGTTTTGAATATAATGGGACCACATATCCGTGGGACCATTTGAGTAGATTTGAAATTGCGGCAGCCGTACATAAATTTTCAGATGCGGTCATGTGTCGGGTCTTCCCGATGAATTTTACTAAATCAGCTCAACTCTGGTTTAGCCAGCTGCCGCCGAGGTCTATAAGCAATTTTGACGAGTTCAGCTCAGCCTTTTTGCACCAGTTCACGAGCTGTAGAAAGTATCAGAAAATGCCGCTCGAACTTTTCAGTTTGAAGCAGAAAGAGAACGAGAGCCTCCGTGCCTACATCAACAGGTTTACAACTACTAAGTTAGAGGTTCCTTCTGCGTCTGAAGAGCTGTTGGTGAATGCTCTGGCACAGGGTTTGAGAAGAGGGGAACTCTTTCAGTCACTGGTTGTTAAACCAGCGGTGAAGTTTGGAGAGCTTTTGGAGAGAGCCGAGAAGTATATCCACTTGGAGGAGGCTTTAAAGATCAAGGACGAGGGAGAGAGGAAAAGAGAGAGGCATGATCGCGAGGAGAGAGGATCTGTGAAAAAGCCTAGGCCAGACCTGCCTGGAGGGAGGCCTCGCTTTGATAGATACACTCCTTTGGTAACTCCACAGGGCGAAGTCCTGCAGGCAAAATTGAGAAGCATCCAGACCTGAAGTGGCCGAAAACCTACTCGCAGAGGCCCAGGAAAGAAATATCTGATCGCTTCTGCCGCTTCCACAACGAGTATGGGCACGATACTGACCAGTGCACCCATCTAAAAGACGAGTTGGAGAGGATGTTCCAGGCCGGACACTTGAAGGAATATGTCCGTATGAGGAGAGAAGAATCCAGATCTGGCAACAAGAATTATGACCGGTCTCTGCCAGGTAAGGGAGACCAGGATAGGGTACGTACTGGGGTAAGAAGATCTGACCAGGCCCAGGTCATCCACGAAGAAATCCAAATGATCACAGGGGGAGAGCTGTATGAGCATTCAAAGAGAACCCCACATAAATATGTACGAGCTGCCAAAGACTTGGTCAGGACATCTCGAGAAGTCGGATAATTGGCATCTACACCAAACATCTGCTTTGGTTCAGAGGATTGCGATGGCATCCTGGCTCCACACATGGATGCTCTGGTCATAACAACCACTATCGCTAACTACAACGTACGGAGGATTTTCGTGGATACAGTGAGTTCTGCGGACATCCTGTTCTTTGATTGCTTTAAAAAGATGAAGTTGGATGTCGAGCTCGAGGAGGTGACTACTTCTCTGGTAGGATTTGCAGGGGGTGCCTTGAAGCCAATAGGAGCGGTTAGGCTCCTTGTAACTTTGGGGGAAGAGCCATATCGTGTAACTAGGATGGTGCATTTCTTGGTGGTAGACGCGCCGTCCTCCTACAACGTCATGCTTGGCCGACCCTCTCTAAGTCAGTTCCAAGCTGTAATCTCAGTCTTTCATATGAAGATGAAATTCCCTACTGAGGAAGGAACTGGCGAGGTGAGAGGAGATCAATATGCGTCGCGCCAGACGTACGTTGAGTGTATTCGGCGGAATGATGAGGAAGATAGAGTGAGTAAAAGGGCTCGAGTAGAGAAGCCGCGGCAAGAGCTGGTAAGAAGAGAGGAGGGGTTGATGCTGGTGGAAGTCGTTCCAGGCGATGAGAGTCGAACTCTCCGTGTGGGTGCGACGCTTAGTCCAGAGGTCTTGACAGACCTGGTGACGCTGCTAAGAGAGAGCGCGGATGTTTTCGCTTAGTCTCCCCAAGACTTGGTGGGGATCGACCCAGAGGTCACTGAGCATCGCCTCAATATTCGCCCAGACGTGAAGCCAGTCAAGCAGAAAAAGCGTAATTTCGGCCCAGAAAAAGAGACTATCATAGAGGCAGAGGTGGAAAAGCTCGTGAAGGCGGGGCATATTCAGGAAGTACAATTTCCAGAATGTCTTTCTAACGCGGTGTTGGTCCCAAAGACAGATGATTGACGGGTGTGCATTGATTTCCGAGATTTAAACCGCGCTGGTCCGAAGGACCATTATCCCTTACCAAGGATCGATCAGCTCGTCGACTCCACCTCTGGCTGTGATCTTCTGAGTATGATGGAGATACCACCAGATCAGGCTAGCTAAGGAAGACTGGAAATGCGTCAGCTTTATAACCCCGAAAGGGACGTATTGCTATGTGGTCATGCCTTTTGGTCTTAAAAATGCGGGTGCTACGTACCAGCGACTGGTGGACAAAATGTTTATGAATCAGCTCGGCCGAAACATGGAGGTCTATGTAGACGATATGCTAGTCAAGATCACGAAAGCAGTATCGCATGTGGACGATTTGAGGGAAACCTTTGATACCCTACGAAAGTACAAGATGAAGCTTAACCCTAAGAATCAGAGCTGGAAAATTTTTAGGTTACATGGTCACAGAAAAGGGTATTGAGGCTAACCCTGAGAAGGTAAGAGCCATTATGGAAATGCGCGCACCTAAAAACGTGAAGGAGATGTAATGCTTGGCAGGACGGATCAATGCCCTGAGTAGGTTTGTATCCAGGTCTGCGGAAAAGAGCTTGCCATTTTTTCAGGCCTTACGAAAGAAAGACAAGTTCCAATGGAGTAGTGAGTGTGAAGAGGCCTTTAGATTGCTGAAGGAGCATCTGGCTGACATGACCTTGCTCACAAAGCCCGCCCAAGGAGAACCCCTTATCCTATACCTATCTGTGGGACAGCAGGCGGTCAGTTCTGTCCTGATCAGGGAAGACGGCAAATCACAAAGACCAGTATATTTTTGGAGTAAGGTCTTGCACGCGGCAGAGGTCAGGTATGTGGAAGTAGAAAGGGCGATGCTAGCTCTGGTTAGAATCGCTCGAAAGCTGCGACCGTACTTTCTTTCTTACACTATAATTGTGCGAACCAATCTTCCGTTGAAAACTATAATGGACAAACCGGAAGCATCCGGGAGGCTAGTTAAATGGATCATAGAGCTCAGTGAATTTGATATTGCATTTGAGACTAGAACAGCAATTAAGGCTCAGGCCTTAGCTGATTTCATGCAAGAAATGACCGGTCTTCGTGATGAGCTGAAGGAATGGACAATTTTCACGGACGGCTCTGTCTGTAATCAGGGTTGTGGGGCTGGAATCGCCCTAATGGATCCAACGGGCATGTCTACTGAGTTCGCAGTTCGGTTGAATGCAACGTTTTCTAATAATGCTGCCGAGTATGAGGCCCTTTTGAGATGGATTCAAATGGCGAAAGACCTGGGCGCAGAGCAGGTGTGCGCTAGGGTGGACTCATAGCTTGTTTGCAAGCAAATTAGTGGAGAGTTTGAGACAAGGGAGGAAAGTATGCAGAAGTATTTGGCCAAATTCAGAGAGCTGGCCAGAGGAATGAAAGAGTTAACGGTCCTTCAGATTCCTAGAGAGGAAAATGGAAGAGCTGATTTCTTGGCAAAGGTGGCCATCTCGGCTACAGATGGTCACGAACGAATGATCACTCTATTGAAGGCAGATGGGGAGTTCGGAGCTGAACAGGTTTGCACGGTTATGGAACAAGAGGACTGGCGTTCCTCTATAAAGGCTTACCTGGAGCAAGAGGTCTTGCCGGAAGATAAGAAGGAGGCGACAAAGATACGAACAGGAGCTGCCAGATTCTGCTTAATCAAAGGAGAGCTGTTTAAACGAGGATTTGGCCAACCCCTTCTAAGATGCCTAGGCCAAGCGGAAGGAGCCCTGGTGCTTAGGGAAATACATGAATGTTGTTGTGGGAATCACATGGGTGCTATAGCTCTGGCTAGTAAGGTATTAAGAGCTGGTTATTTTTGGCCCGCGTTAAGGAAAGAAGCCGAGGTCTTCGTGAAGAAGTGTGAGAAATGTCAAAGGATGGCCCCTCTGATTCATCAGCCAGCGAAAGAGCTGTTAACAATGAGCTCTCCTTGCCCTTTCGCGAAATGGGGGATTGACCTGGTCGGTCCGTTTCCGATGGCCCCAGCACAGAAAAGATTTTTGATTGTAGCCATAGATTATTTTAGTAAGTGGGTTGAGGCGGAAGCTCTAGCAAAAATAACGGAAGAAGCGGTAATGGGATTTATATGGAAAAATGTGGTCTGTCGCTTTGGTGTGCCAAGGGTGTTGATATCGGATAATGGTACCCAGTTCACGGGAGCCAAAATCAAGGCCTGGTGCGCTAAGATGAAAATCCAACAGCATTTCACGTCCGTATATCATCTGCAGGCGAATGGTCAAGTCGAGGTAACTAACCGCATTCTTGTCCAAGGGCTTAAATCACGATTAGAAAGATCTGGAGGAAAATGGGTGGAAAAGCTGAATTCAGTACTGTGGGCGTATCGCACAAACCCCAAGGAAAGCACGGGCGAAACTCCCTTTAGCCTTGTGTGTGGCATGGATGCTGTGGTCCCCGCGGAAATTAGTCTAGAAACTCATCTAGTGCAGAATTACAACCAAACCCAGAATGAAGCATTGATCCAAGATGCTCTGGATTTAGTTGAGGAGAAGAGAGACCAAGCGGCGGTGCGAATGGAACACATGCGAGGGCGGATCAGGGTGGCTTACAATAAAACAGTTCGAGAAAGGCGCTTTCAAGTAGGGGACCTGGTTCTTAAAAGAGCCTATTTGGGACAAGCCAAGGGAAAGCTAGACGCCACGTAGCAAGGAGCCCTCCGGGTCACCCAGGTTCTGGCTGGAGGAGCTTACAAGTTGGAAGAGCTGGACGGGACAGAGATCCCCCGTGCTTGGAAAATTACTAACTTACGTAAATTTTACACGTGATTGTAATTTCTCAAAATTTTGTTTATTGGATTGAATAAAGTTGCAGGTTTTCTCGCATGTCAAGCGCTTGAGTACGTGTTTAAGCCAGGATTGGCTAAGGACGGATGTCCTCGATTTTCCTGACCTGATTGTCAGTTTAAGCCAGGATTGGCTAAGGACGGATGTCCTCAATTTTCCTGACCTGATTATCAGTTTAAGCCAGGATTGGCTAAGGACGGATGTCCTCGATTTTCCTGACCTGATTGTCAGTTGAAGCCAGGATTGGCTAAGGACGGATGTCCTCGATTTTCCTGACCTGATTGTCAGTTGAAGCCAGGATTGGCTAAGGATGGATGTCCTCGATTCTCCTGACCTGATTGTCAGTTGAAGCCAGGATTGGATAAGGACGGATGTCCTCAATTTTCCTGACCTGATTGTCAGCTTAGACCAGGTTTAGTCGAAGGCGGATGTCCCCGATTTTGCCGGACCTGATTGTTAGCTCACGGCAGGATGGACTACAGGCAAATGCCCCAATCTACCTGACCTGATTGTCAGCTCACGCTAAGATGAGCTAAGGCAAATGCCCCGATATACCTGACCTGATCGTCAGCTCGGGTGCACAATGAAAACTTTGAGGTTGCCCACACCTATGAGAAAGGTTGGCAACCTTGATTACATAAAGTTGCAGGAAATAACGAAGATAAACCTAAGGCATTTATCTGGGAGAAGACCTCCGATCTGAGGCCAAAGCTCGGCGAGCTCGCCAGAGCTCGCGCTCGGTCTCATGCAGGCGGCGGCGATATTTGTCAGATTGATCGGCAACTGCTTGAGCTTCGCCAGCAGCGACGGTCAGACGATTCACCGATTCGGCCAGATCCGCCTTCTCCTCCTGGAGTAGGCGGTTAACTTGCCGGAGTTCAGCCCACTCTCTTTTGTAGAAACATTTCTTCTGACGTTTCCTCTCCAGAAGGCGGTAGAGATAGCCGATTTCCTCCTTGAGTGAGATGATCTGATCGGAAAGTTTAAACTTTCAACAACAAGGGAAATGTTCTTTCGCCTTATTGTGTCGAGTTCGTTGATAAGAGGAGAATAGGCCATGATAAATTTTTTAAGAGAAAATAACAGAGGCATGCACATATTTAAAGGTGTGAAAGCGCGTGTAAAAGGAATCAAAAGTACTAAGGTTTCCGGAAAATCAGGAAACCCTAAAAGATCAAGAGTTGCAACAAGACAAAAGCATTAATTATCATTAAACAAAAAATATTCGAATACAGATTTCATGTTCAGAAAAGACAAACCACCTACAGGTCTGTTACAAAAATAAAAGCTCATGCAACCTAAGTATCAGCTTCCATATCGGCCCTCAGCTCCGTCGATAACAGGTCCACCGTACTCTCGGACAGACCTCCTGGCGAAGCTCCCCCAGGCAACTCACCCAGACCTGCGAAGGTTGGGGAGGGAGATGAAGTAGGAGGGACCACGGCAAGGGTCAGGTTTGACTGAGCTTGACTGGGCTCGGGAGGATGAAGGACAGAATGAACATGTGCAACGAACTCGGCAGACCCGATAGTATGAAGGCGGTCTTTGGCAGGATCGTAAGAGAAGGAGGTCGGCTCAGGCGAGGTCTTCAGTGGCGCTTTCCGATCGAAAGGGACGTTGGGATGGGCCAGGGCCCATTTAGCCTGCTCATCCAAGCCGTAGTGGTAATATACCACAGCTTCTGGGAAGAGCAGAGAAAAAAGAGCTTTGGACCCCAGGAAGGCCTTCTGGGCTTCGTCTCTTTCCACTTGTACCAAGTTAAGGCCCTCCTCAGAATTTAGAAATTCTTTCTTCCATTCGCCTTTGGCCTTGCCTAAAGCCTCCTCTGCCAGACTCCTCGCCTCTGCGATAGCCTCATCCCGAGACTCAGATCGGGCTGCCTCTAGAATCTTCTTCTGGGCTTTCTTCATCCCGTCCACTTCCTCTTGCAGCTTCTTAACCTCCTTGACCTTCTCCTTGGCAAAGGTCCTGACCTGTGCCATCTTCTCTGTAAGGGCCTTGTTCTCCTTAATAAGATCAGATTGAGCCGCAGATCTGGTCACTATGATGGCCAAGAGATCCCTCTTAGCTTCGGCCTGGACGGAATAGGAGAATCAGAAACTTACTAAGTAGCAAGGGGGAAAGGAAAAAATAACGGAAGTACATACCCTGGCCTCATCTTGACACCAGGACTCCAGTAGCTCACGATCGCTCATTTGCTCTAATATGCGCATATCTTCAGGCGCGCACTGAGCACTGACATGTCGAACCGCCACGTCTCCCGAGCAGTTCAGGACGGGGGTCCAGCGTGGGGGGCCCACACTGCGAGTGACAGGGCAGACCCTATGGCTGCAGGAATAGCTGGGGTCGAGGAGATGCTCACTCCTCTTCCACGGCTGGAGCGAGGTCTTTTCGGAAGAGGCATGTCCTCGTCGTCAGAATCAGGTACGGTTTGCCTTGCCGGAGGAGGAACTGGGGGTGGAAAGGAAGAAGGAGGACTCAGAGCTCGGGGCGCGGAGGATGCACCCGTGACTTAGATCGCCGGCCCCACATCAGCCTCCGCACTGTCCTTGTCGGCTGACTCGAACATCATGCGCATCATCTTTTCTGAAAATAAGAACAAGAAAAACAAGACTCATGAGCATCAGAATACAATGTGATAGGCCTGATTAACATAAGCTCTTTACCAATCTCGGGGGTCAGGGGGCCTATCCCGCAGGTCTCATTGAAAAAATCTAGGACTGAGGGAAGAAGGAGCTCGTTTACATTAACCGGGTTTCCATTTAAGGTAGAGATGAGCCTCTGAATACGAGGAGGTCTGCCTGCTGCGGTTAGATGTTGATAGGAGGGTAATTTTTCTATGGGCATGGGGTCAAAGCCCCAGTTCCCATCACAGTAAACAAAGAAAAACTTCTTTCTCCAAGACTTGTGGGAGGTAGGAAGTTTGTGTATAAATTGAACCCCAGGTCTGGCCGTGAGGTAAAAGCAACCAGGGAAGGAGCTCTTGGCTTGGAAGAGCTGATAGAATATGACGGCTGTAGGGGTCTGACCTGCGTAACGCATGGCCAAGCTGAAGCAGGCCATGATTTTGAAAGAGTTAGGGGTGAACTGGAAAATTGGGATTTTGTATATAGCAGCGATCTCTAACATAAGCGGGTTTATTGGGAGGCGAAGGCCAGCTTGAAACTGGTCAACGTAGAAGGGTAGCCAGCCTCGTGGCGCTTGGCAAGCTAGGACGTCTACGGGAGGACATGTGAGGTCGAAAGGGGTGGCTATTTTGTACTTATGTCGGATCTCCTCTACTGTCCCTTCGCTGAGAATGGAGGAAACTTTTGGATGGCTAGGGTCTGGTGGAGGAAAGTCTAAACCATTGGCGGAGATGACGATCGTCGTCATCACTGGAGGTTCAGACGACAAAGAAGAGAGGGCCGCTACTGCCCTTATAGCAGCAGACAAAGTAGAAGATGAAGAAACTTCCACCGCTTCTTGGGCGGCAGACAAAGGGGGAGAAGGAATCTCCACCGCTTCGGGCAAAGTAGACGACGAAGAAGGGGAGGCCACCGTCGCTTCTGGAGTTGCATACGGTGGAGATAAAGGAACCCTAATTTCTGGAGAAGATGACATCGAAAGAAGTTAAAGGAAAAGGTAAAGAGGGTACCTGATTTGCTAGGGTTGCCGGAGAAAGAGTGGATCGGAGAAATTCGCCGAAAATTGTCAGAGGAGAGAGAAAAGCTCTACAATTTCTTTCAAAGGTATGGAGCGAAAAGTGAGAAGAAGAAAAGGGTAAAACGGGAGTAAAAGGAAAAAAGGATAAATTCAAAAAAAAAATGCGGAAGTCAAGAAAAGCGAGATTTGATGGGATTTGTGCATTTAATGCGGGCAGATGAACAGTACCCTAGGTGCTGAGCTGGATGTACTGACTAACCTAGGGCAGGTCACACGTCGCAGACCTATCAGTGCCTGGGAAGGCGTGTGAAGAGGATAACCGTTCGGGAATTTGAACCGACACCACTAATGCCAATAATTAGGCCTGGATGTCAGGCAGATTTCTCGGGATTCCCCCAGTACGAGAAGTCATAAAAGACAGAACGACCTCATTTATTTCAAAAGGGCTTGGGAATATTACCGATCTACCCCAAACTGTTTGGGGGGAGGAGTTGATAGGGCATTATACACGCAAGACCTGGTTTGGGGAAGCTCTGACTCAGGGTAGCTAGATACTTTGAGAAAAGGCTAGATCAGCTCTGTCCTTAAAGAGAGGATATAAGCAACTCACCTGAGAAAACAGAATGGCGGGAAGAGGCCGTTAAGAATGAGGAAATTATGCCGAGCTGGAGGAAGTGTTCTGTTAAGAGGATTATGGGACTAAAGTCAAAACTCGATACCGACGGTGAAGTGATACAGATTGAGGAAGACTTAGAATAAGAAAGACCTGGCTAGATTCAGGTCTGATATTAATACCGAGTTCCCCAGATCTGAAACAGGGATGACCTGGAATAGAGAAGACCTGTTTCCCAGACTCCCCAGGGAGGGGCAAGTGGGACCACTTGTCAGAATTTGTTGCACAACGGCCCGAGATTCGCGGCATGTGCTCCTGTGATCCCGGCTGGGGTCCCCACTAGGAAAAGCTATAAATATCTCAGCTCCAAGGTTGAGAGAGGTATGTCATTCTCTTAATCATTCTTGCTTTCTTTCTGGAAAAACACCTAAAACGCTTACTGACTTAAGATCGGAGAGGTTTCCACCGGAAAACCACCGGTGGTCCTTTCTAACTCTTGTTTGTGGTGCAGATTGGAAGAGCTCTCGGTTTTGGTGCTGTTTTTGGTATTGCTCATTTTCTGGGTTGAAACACATTATAAAGTAAAATAATCATAAATTAAACAAGGAAATATTACTACCATCAAGTAAGAATTTTGGTATCGTCAATTAATAAATTATATATATTTATATTAAGTAAGAAATAAATAACCATCATTTCTTATCAAGTTTTTTTTTTCTTTTTGGCAAAAAGGTAGAAAAAAAATTATATTTAATAAGTAAAAAAATACACAATAATATTTGCACATCAAAAAAGAAATTTTTGTATTTCAAGTAAAAAACACGACACATATAATAAGATATTTGAGGACATATAATAAGAGATTTCTTTGGAGAAAAAACCTCGCTTAAAAATATTTTTCATTGATAGAAAGAAATTTCCTGTGGCAACACCAGGGGCAACCATCTTCATGCCAATACTATTATTATTGTTGTTGTTGTTGTTGTTGTTGTTGTTGTTGTTGTTATTGTTGTTGATGATGATCTTATTGTTTTATTTTTATTGTTTATTTCATAGTAGTGTTGTGGTAATTTCATATTATAATTTTAGACTAATTAATCAAAAGTTCCCCCTAAATACTAATAAAATACAATTTATTCCAAATGTCAATTTATGAAGGCTTGACTAACACATGTCATTGTAAATATATGCTAATTTTTCAAGTTTTGGAGTTTAGAGTCCTAATTAAACCTAGGTTCTCAACAAGATATTATATAATTTTTTCTTACAATTTCTCTAACCTCATAATCTTCTTATAAATATAAAAAAATTATTTAATAAATTTAGAAAAAATAAAATAAAATAAAAACCAAAATATAAAATATTATAATATAATACTAAATAATCTCAAAACTTGAAATCAGAAAAAAAAAATGATAAACTATTGCTTAAACTTATATAATTATTTAATAAATTTGAAAGAAAAAACTAAAAATAGTATAGAATAAATATAAATAGTTAAAAATTATAAAGAAATTGACATAAAAATTTAAACATAAATATTGACTTATAATTAAATTAATTCAAAATATAAAATAAAATTTTAATATAATATTACATAAATCTCTAAACTTGAAATGAGAAAAAAAAAAGTATAATAAACTATTGTTTAAATCTATGTTATATATTTAATAAATTTAAAAAACTCAAAATCGTATTTTATAATAATATAATTTGTTAGTAAATATAAAATAAGTTAAATAAATATTGAATCATATGAATAATTACTTAATATATTTAAAAATAAAAAACATAATAGAGATGTTATAAAATAATAGATTTCATTAGGTAATGGATACCCTAGTTATGCATGTTACAAAACATCTAATGTTCAGTAGCGAAACTATTACGATATGTTAAAATAGTAATGATATTATTTCATAACACTGGTAGGATATTTATTTTTATGATTTAATATCAAGAATAATTAGCATTTTAAAATTTTAAAATATTGATATTAGTACGGAGTACCAGTATGCTACGATACATGAGAATATGACATTCATATTCTATCACAAAGCATTATGTCAAACATCTATAGTAAAAGAACCGGGTGGTTTAAAATGATTTTATACGACAAGAACCATAAAGCTTATATCAAGAAATATATATTTATCAAATCGACAATTCATTTCTTAAAAACTCACGTAATATGCAGGTCTTAAAATAGTAAGAGACTATTAGACTTAATATTGAATATAAGACTAATTAATAAATAGATCCCGATTTGGAGGACTACTTACAATTTCCCTTATTTAATTCTCCATTTTGAACTTCCCAAGTATAGTATATTTCGCGAAATGAAAGTGTCAATTCTCTTTTGATATGACTTTGAGTAAATCAGCTACACGAAATATACCCCCTCCATCCTGTTTCGTCTGTCGTATTTAATTTTTTTTAATCACATTCTATCTTTCATATTTATATTTTAGGAAGAGGATTAATGTTAATTTTTAACTTTTGAATAAGAGTTAAATATTAATTTTACCATTTATTCATTATTTTATATTATTAGTTATTCTAAATAAAAGAATAATTTGATCATTTGATACGTATAATTATTATAACAATCATCTTTTATAATTTTTGATCAGGAAAATTATAAAGTTGCCTACTCTCAGCATTTCTCTCACACACAGTTTAGAAGAAAGGCACCATTCCTCTCAAAAGAAATTGAAAAAAAAATAAAAAAGAGAAAAGAAGAGAAGAACTATTTGATTCCACATTAATTAAATCGGTTTAATAACATTATTTGAGGGTAAGAGCATCATTAATGGTGGGTTGGGGGAGGAGTTGTGGGGAGGGGGATATGGCAACGGAGGGAAGAAGAAAGGGGAGGAAAAAAGGGGGGAAGAAGAGAGAGAGAGAGAAGATGGGGCGACAGATGCCGCCCTCGACCAATAAGAGGGCACGTGCATTGCTCGCGCCATCAAGGAGAGTGAGGCTATTGGACCCACCTCTGAACCTTGCTTTTTTCCTTTCTTTTTTATTTCCTTTATTCCATCCCACAACAGTTTTTTTCCTTTTTTTTGTTTTGCTTTTTGAGTGTGTGTGTATATATATATATAATTAAAAAGAAAGAATTTATTATAATAAATAAGTTTTCACATGTAAAAAAAAATTAAAATTTTATTATTAATTACTTTATTATCGTGATTTTTTAATTATCTTGAAGTACTCATAAATATTATTATAATTGAAAAAAGATCAAGAATAGATATACGGATAAAATAAAATATCATGTCTTATCAAGAAAAATAAAATTTATCACATCTTATCCAAAATCTCCACATCATCCAAAAAATCTCAAAAAAACTCATCAGAATGCTTATCTTATCATCAATTTTTATTTATAAATACACTACACAATATTATACCTACATACACCTCAACTTCCCACTCTAAAATTTTTATAATCCATCATCTATACATTATAGTTATGAATAGAAATCTAAACATTTCTATTTCATCTGATACGGACAATAATCCATCATCGAAAAATTCTTGCTACCAGAGAAATATTCAAGTTTCTCGTGATCTTCCGACAACTCAACTAAATTTTCAGTTCCAAAATTTTCCCCGGTATGATAATATACAAAATTACACTTCTTATCTATTCTTTCAAAACTTCCAACGGCCCCCTCAAACCTAACACAGTATCAAACCAATATGCTTCACCCTCAGTATGGTATGCCAAATGCTTACCCATTTTTAAATGCATATGCATACCAACCCCCACATGGTATACATAATACTTATGGATTTTCGCCCCATCTAGTTTCACACGAACCCTGACCCTTGATTGTAGTTCCGAAGGTGGCGTTACTCTAAGGTCAAGATTTGGGGTTGATAGTTTGGATAAAATCTGTCTAGATAGTGATGAAGAACTGCCTACGCAACTTAAGACCAGTCGAGGCATTGAGGCAGCCAAGGCTAATTGTGAAAAAGAGACAGCCGCTGCACGGTGGATAAACAAGGAAGATAAGTTACTTTGCGAAGCTTATTTCACTGTGAGCTGTGACTCTGTTATTGGCGCAAACTAAGATGGTGAGAGTTTCTGGATGTGCATCACAAATTACTACAACAATACTGCTATTAAGGAAAACTTTATCGGGAGGACTTCGAAAGCAGTAAAAACTCATTTTTATCTATTCAATGTCAATTGCGTACTATTCAACAATTTCTACAACAAGTTGAAGCAAAACCACATGAGCGGTGAGGATGATTCTGATGTCCTCTCAAATGCACTTCAAGAGTTATGTGATAATGGAGCGAAAAGGACTGGTTTCTGATGGATACACTGCTAGGAGGTCCTTAGATATAGTCCAAAATTTCAAGCGTCATTTGTTGAAACACGAGTACGAAAGAAGTCTAGAACCTCTAAAATGGGTGATCACACTGATAGTTCTAGAACTGACTTTAATGTTAGAGGGGGTGACATTAGCACATTTTTCCCTCATCTAATGGGATAGAAAGTAGCTCAGGGGGAAGGAGAAAGGGGGAAAATGTGATCAACGTAGATGATTGTGAATCGCGATTTGAAAGAATACAAGAAAGGCAGGCTAGGCATTTTGTGAATGTTGAAGAGTCCATCTACATAAAACAACTCAAGATTTCAAGGATTTGACGATGGAAGATACAATGGCCATGTCAAAAGACACTCGCGTAGCCCATGTGATATTTCTTGCGGCGCTGAAGAAGAAATTAGGTCTTTAATTGTATGCTGGTCTATTTTGCATTTTACAAATTATGTCTTAATTCGTAATGTTCATGTTTCTTCCAATGTATTTGTGTTTATTATCAAATAAAGGTGGTTTATGTGTGCGTTTATGTGGATCTTATATAACATAATAAAAGATAACATTTAATTGCCTATTTAATATGTACACCTACCCACCACTGCAACTACCTTCACTTCCCCACCAACTATTCAATTGTACACCTACCCACTACTAGAAGATGCTCTTATTATTTTTACACCTACCACTTCAATTATCTCCCCCTATAAATACACCAACAACTAATACGTCAATTAGCATACGGGAATCCCACTGACCAAATTTATGAGTACCTCCGTATGTCTGAACAAGTAGCAACTCAGTGCTTAGTTCAGTTTTGTCATACGGTGCGAATGCTATTTGGCCCACAATACCTACGCAAACCCAACTCAACCCAACCGATGTTGCGCGATTACTTTCATTACATGAAGAAACACACGAGTTTCCTGGTACGTTGGGGAGCTTTCTCTGCATGCATTGGAAGTGGAAAAACTGTCTAGATGCATGACAGGGTGCGTACACCCGAGGTGGCCAAGGAGCTCCCACTATAATACTCGAAGTTGTTGTCTCACAAAACTTGTGGATATGACATGATTTTTTTGACCTCTCTGGTGCACGGAATGACATAAATGTGTTGAATGAGTATTCAACGATGCAATGCACGAACATGCACCTGAAGTTAATTATACGATCAAAGGGACAGATTATAGAAAGGGTTATGTCATTTACCCAGAATGGGCAACATTTGTCAAAAGTTTCCAATGCCCTGCAGATGGGGAAAGAAGGAATTTCAAGTGGAGATAAGAATCTGCTAGAAAAGATATCGAACGAGTATATGGAGTGCTCCAAGCGAGGTGGACAATTTAAGTGGTGCAACACGGGATTGGTATAAAGAGGATTTGGGGCAGATCATTCTTGCTTGTATTATATTTCACAATATGATAATCGAGGGCGAGGGTGAAAATGCAGTCAATTGGCAAAGAGAAGATGGGGAGATTGAAGATGAATGGCTTTAAGGTGCTCCGCGTGATCTTCAACACTATTTGTAGAGAAGATCTCAACTAAGGGATAAACAGATCAATCATTAGCTTCGCATTGATTTGATTGAGCATATCTGGAATGAGCCTAATTGTCAAGATATTTTTTTGTTGTTATGTGTCGCATTTTTATTTCTTTTTTCTTTTGTTGTGTGTCATATTTTTAATCAACTTATTGTTATAATTTTTTAATTATTTTGTAGTAATTATAAAATAATATTATTAAAAGAATCAAGAATGTGTAATATGTCGGATTCTTAATCAACTTGTTGTTGTAATATTTTTTTAATTATTTTGAAGTAATCAATAATTAATATTATGATAAAAAAAATCAAGAATGTGTAATATGTCGGATTCTCAACTTGTTGTCGTAATTTTTTTAATTATTCTAAAGTAATCATAAATTAATATTGTAATAAAGAAATCAAGAATGTGTAATATGTTAGATTTTTAATCAACTTGTGTTGTAATTATTTTAATTATTTTGAAGTAATCATAAATTTATATCATAATAAAAAAAATCAAGAATGTGTAATATGTCGGATTTTTAATCAACTTGTTGTGTAATCTTTTTTAATTATTTTGAAATAATCATAAATTAATATTATAATAAAAAAAATCAAATGTGTAATATGTCAGAACTTTAATCAACTTGTTGTTGTAATTTTTTTTAATTGAAGTAATCATAAATAAGTATTATAATTAAAAAAAAACAAGAATGTGTGTGTGTGTATGTATATATATGATTTTCATATTCATAAAATATTTAAATAGATTAATAGATAAATATAATTGTATTGGAATATAAAAAAGTATAAATAAAAATTAATGGGGAACATGTGGGACCCATAAAAAGTAAGTTTAATGGTAAGGTAAATAAGTGATATATAAAAGAGGTATGGGAGGGGAAGGGGAGGGAAATAAAATTCTGGTGATGTAGAGGGTAATTTGATAATTTGGCACATTGTGAATTGAAAGTGGGGGGAGGGGATGAGGTTGCTACGAAATATGCTCTAAGGAAATATGAAAATTAAGGGGGCACGTTTGAGGTTTAATGTGTAGAAATTCAGGGTCGGATATGACTTATGATGAAAAAATGTTATCCCGACATACGAGAAACCAAACGTGTTCCCAACACCACCCCCTTTAAGAGATGATTCCACCTTTTATATAAACATACTAGTTTAATATCCGTGTGTTACACGAGACTTATCAAAAAATAAATATAATAATATTTATGATCATTATAGAGTTTCTAATAATTTTTTTAAAAAAAAATATCGTATTCTATGCTCGTGTCTTCTACAAATGGCTAGTTACTATTTATCAATTATTATTTTTTTATTATTAAATAATATTTATTATAATATTTAGATTAAATTCGTTAATAATTTCATATTTTCATACGTAAATAAACTCAAACCTTGTTATATACTCAACCTGTGTCTAATTCCTATTAATTAATTATTACTAAAATTTTATATTTTAATATTTTAATTAAACTCTATAATAATTCTTAGTTAAATACTTAGAGAAATTAAATAAATGTCATCTTTTCAACCCGTATCGTATTGTACCGGAGTCTAATAATATTAATTAATTATTTTATATAGATTTATATATTTATATTTAAATTAAATTCGTTAATAATGTTTAATTACATATTTAGATAATTGCAAGTAACTCGTAATTTAATTATATAAATATTTTATTTTTTATTCTACATACAACGTATTTAGATTATTAATAAATAATTAAGTTTTATTTGTAATTAACATCATCTTATAATTAATTTGTTTTTTAATTAAGATAAGTAATTTGAGCTTTTCTCCTAATCATATATGACTTATTATATATTTGTATTAGAAGAATAAAAGAAAATATTGAATTAGAGAAAAATAATCAAAGAAAAATATTAAATTAGGCAAATGAAAAAAAAAGATTAAGTTACGGCAAAATATAATAAATGAAAATATACTAAATTAGGTAGATATTAGAAGTTCTTATGTTTAGTAAGTTTTCAAACCTCTAAAACTCGTCAAATAAGCATCTGAAACCACCAAAAAACTACACGTCAGCCTGAAGTTTCCTAAGCAAATACGTAGGATATAAATTATTTCGTTTAATATATAGGTGAGATAAATTATTTAGTAATTTTTATTTTAATTAAGATAAGTATTTAGTTTTTTTTTTCTAATTACATATGACTTCTTATATATTTATATTAGAAGAATAAAGAAAAAGTTGAATTAGATAAAATATAATCAAAGGAAAATATAAAAAAGAAAAAGATTAAATTAGGCAAAATATGATAAAAAGAGAAATAATAAATTAGCTAGATATTAGAATTCTTATATTTATTAAGTCTCCAAACCTCCATAATTCGCCAAATAAGCATCCGAACTACCTAGAAATTATAGTCAGCCCAAAGCTTTCTAAGCATGCACGTATGATAGAATTTTTTCGTTTAGTATATAGGTGGGATAATACAATAACTTCACAATATTCAACAAAAACTACAGTAAAAGGTATAATATCTACACATATTTTAAGATGACAAATACTTGGGTGTGACCGGTCTCATAGTATGAGACCGCTTTTTACCATGCCCATTGATTTTTTCTACCCGCCGCACGATCCAACCCACAACACGCCCACTTACTACTAACCCTAACCCTAAGTATAAAAGAGAAAAAAAACTGCTTCATTTTCCAGCCCCCTCCCCTCACACCGACGCCCTCTCTCTCTCTCTGCCTCGTTCCCTCCCTCTCATACCCCCGCCTGCCATCCGCCGCCATTCACTGGTCATTGGTGGTGGAAATTAAAATAAACATATCATTTGAATCATCTATGTGTTCTTATTCTAAATTCGATATTGGATTTACAATTGATTAATCCGATCAACGTAGACCGGAGGTCAAAATCTCGAATCCAACAACTTTGACCTCAGATCGACGATGATTTATCGGACTAAAATCAAATCGGCTACTACCATTCAATTCTCATCGCCGAGATCTACAATATTACTGAGAACAAAAAATCAAAATGGTGCCAAAGTCGGAACCGATAATGGTAGGCCTTTTATTTTTCTCGTTATTCTTTCTCTTTCTCTTTTTCTACCATTGTTAATGTGTCTACTTGGTGATGCTGGAATGTGTGCGCGTATGCAGGTGGTGGTGCGCGATGTTTGTATAATTTGTATTTTTTGTTTAGAAAAGATATTAAAAGTATCACAAAACACACTTATTTTTTTATCACAAAAGTAGTATGAATTTTTACAATATCTGATCAAGTATCACAAAATATATTTAAAGTATCTGAAAAGATATTAAAAGTATCACAGAACACACTTATTTTTGTATCGCAAAAGTAGTATGAGTTTTTACAATATCTGATCAAGTATCAAAAAATATATTAAAAGTATCAGAAAAGATATTAAAAGTATTACATAACACACTTATTTGTGTATCACAAAAGTAGTATGAATTTTTACAATATCTGATGAAGTATCACAAGATATATTAAAAGTATCAGAAATGATATTAAAAGTATCACAGAACACACTTATATTTTATAATGATTTAACACCATTTTATGATACTCTGATTTTCCCAAAAAAAAAAAGATGATACTTTTACTCGATTTTGTGATACTTTTAGTTGAATTTGTGATACTATAAACTAAGTTTGTGATACTTTTAGTTTTTAACTTTTTGTTGAATTTATAATACTTTTAGATGGTTTTGCAATAAAAAAAACTGGCCAGATTTTGAATTCTTTTTTTTCGGTGATTTTTTTTTTTGAAATGGAAGTAATTAGACGAGTTGTGATGTAACAATTGATCGAAATCTTTGTCCGATGAATCGTTGTAGATCCGAGGTCAAGGTTGATAATTTTGTAACTTTGACCTTAGATTTGTGGTGATTGGAGTATCAAATCGTATTTACAGCTCCAAATCTGAAACGAAGGAAATGAGACGGTTCAAATGGTATAAAATTTATAAAAAAAAATATAGCTGGAAAAAAATGACGGTGGCAGCTGCCGGCGACTGGCAAGCGGCCGACGACCGGTGTGGTTGTTTTTCCTAGGTCTGGTGGTGGGTAGTGGGGTTGGATCCATTTTTTGGGTGGGCTGGGTCCTGGGTCAGTGGGCGGACAACAGTTTGGGTTCGTGTCAATTTAAAAAATGGTAAAATGTGATCCACTCTATGAGACCGATATCACCCAAGACCTACCCTTTTAAGATTAGAACATATCGACCCACCAAGCCGTAATTTTTCTTTTTGAAACGTACAAACAAATCCACTTCCACGGACTAAATATTGTGCGATCAAACATAATTATACTTGAATGTATTTCATGTGAGGTTATGATTCACCGTTTATCTTAAGGAGCCAGATATACGCACCCCAAAATCTTATTAGTTAACCCTAAAATATTTTAGACAAAAATACTCAAATAAAAAGACTAATATAACATTACCACAATATATAATTAAAATTGGAAAAATAAAATTTATGCAATTATATATGTATATTATAAAACAAAAATATAAAGCCCTCGTATCTTCTCCTTCATCCCAAAACCTCTCTAATACCTAACAAAAACTCACATTAAACCTGTAAGAATGAAGGATAATGATACAAATAAGATGAATAATGTTATTGTTCTTGACATCTATCTGTTTTAGTCATTCTCTCTCTCTCTGTGTGTGTGTGTTTTTTGTTTTTTTTTGGTATATTACTATTTATTGGGTTGAAAATCGCGAATATGTTCGATTTGATTATGATGAACAATTTTGGTATGTTCGGAATTTTTGACCGAACATTATACATATATTCGAATATATTATTTGAACACTTGTATATCGTTCGGGTGTAATGTTCGAACACAAGCCTTTTGTTCGATTTTTTTTCAAACATAATGCGTTTGTTCTATAATTTTTTCCGAACACTTTTTTTTTTTCAGGAACCGAAGGCAATGCCAACTGAAAATAGTAATTCTAGTCCAATTAGAAATTATGTGATTGCATATTACTCTTATTTATTTAACAATGAGTTGTTTTGAATCTAGAGATGAATTGGTAAATTGGGTGCGTTCGAAAGGAATTGAAAATCTTATGGTGATAGTAGTTAAAAGATCAGATAGTTGAGAGAGTGGGAGGTGAGCTCGGATTTCTTTAGCATGCGAACAAAGTGGAAAATATCATGACATGGTTGGACAAACTTCCCATCCTGATGAAATAGAGATGGAGACCGAAGGAAGAAAAATCCAAAAAGAGAAAACGGGACAAAGAAGTGCGGATGTCCACTCCTTTTAAACGGCTCTAAAATGCTTGTTGATGGTGATGAGAATTGGTCATTACAAATAACATGTGGCATGCATAATCACCCTCTTTCCAAACACTTTGAAGGTCATTCTTATGCCAGTTGCTTAACTCCTACTGAAAATGCATTTGTTGTTCATATGACAAGAAGCAACAATCGACCAAAAGATATATTGTATGGATTGAAAACTAGACATCCTGAAAATGTGTCAACAATGAGAACTATTTACATTGATCAAGAAAAGCACAGAGTGTGGAGCATTCAGGTAGATCACAACTGCAATTCCTCATGTCAAAATTGGAGGAGAATCGTTATTTTTTCCACGTGAATCGTTGTAGTACGTCTGACCAAGTTAAAGATATTTTATTTTTCTCATCCAACTTCGATTGATTTGCTCTTGCATTACCCACTTTCTTGTTGATGGACTGTACATACAAGACGAATCGTTATAAAATGCCTTTATTGGAGATAGTTGGAGTGACGTCGACATATATGACATATATGGTTGCTTGCGCTTATATGGAGCGTGAGTATGAGGAAAATGACATGTGGGCATGCTCTATCCTTAAATCGCTAATGAATCTCACGTGTTTGCCCACAGTTATTGTCACTGATAAGGAAAACACGTTAATTAATGCGGTGTCGACTGCTTTCCATATGCGAGACAATTTTTATGTCGTTGGCACATTGGTAAAAATGTTTTGGCGAATTGTAAGAAAATATTTTGCATAAAGGAAGAGTTTGAATTTTTAATAGTTCATGGAATAAAGTGATGCTTGCCAATAACACGTCGATTTCAACGAACAACTTAGGAGATTTGATTCTGACTATTCCAATCATCCATTAGCCATCTAATATTGTATTAATCAATAAGTGAATCCCTACAAAGATTGCTTTATCTCTGCATGGAGAAATAATATTATGCATTTCAACAATACGACAACTAATAGGTACTTAAAAAGTATTTTATTGTTTACTTTTTTAAAACTTTATGATATTTATTTTTTTTTATTTTAATTTTGATTACTTATTCTAATGTCTTTTTAGGGCGGAGAGTGTGCATGCAAAGTTGAAAAGACATTTGGGATCGAGTATGAGAGACTTTGATATATATTGGACGAAAATACATTCTCTTCTCGGGATTTCACACACTGCAATTAAGACTTCATTTGAGAAGAGTATTCATGTAGTCCAACATAATTATTAACCAACTATTTTCAAGATGATGTGCATCGAGATTTCTATTGCGGCATTGGATAAAATTTTAAATGAAATGAAGGTTATAAATTACATTGGCATCGGCCCATTACTTTGTGGCCGTTTGCTAAGAAAGACATGTGGTTTGCCTTGTGCACACGAGATTAGTGAATTCGAGTGATTAGGGATGCTAATACCATTAGATAGTGTAGATAAGTTTTGAAAAAAATCAGACATGAAACCAACTAAATGGGATGATGCGAGTGTTGGAAATGATATTGAAAATCGGGTGAAAGATACTATTGCGGACTACTTGAAAAAGTTTAATTTGGTTAATCAATCTGAGCAGCTACTAATATTGAAAAGGTTGAGAGAGATCTTGAAACCTGACACAATATCTTCGATTCCGCTTGAGGTCCCTGTACGACCTCGTGGAAGGCCAAAGGGCAAACACACAAAGAATATGAATTCAATAAAACGTGACCTCAGTAAATTGAGTATGTGGAGTCGTTTCATGATAGCTGTTTTGCATGTAATTGTTGTGTTTTTCCTTATGTTTTTAGTTAGGGTTTAGCGTCGTGTCTAGTAGTTTCGAGTCGTTTTTCATTAGGTTTTAATACTTTTTCTCGTTGATTTTCTTTTTAGGCTTTAATAGTACAATATGTGAGGGGTTTGTTCTATTTTTGGGTTTTTAAGCTTGAATTCTTGTTTTGGGGTGGCTAAAAGGATTATATTCACTCGGTGGATGTCTCAGTTGTCGTAATACAAGCACAAGTACAAAACCGATTGTGACATTTGCCTCCTCCTAATACCATTGGAAATCTGAGAGAATTGTCTAAAACTTTTGTGTTTACAATAATTCCAAATTTTGAGTCTAAGAATGGTAAAAAGCAGCTTTAAGTGGAGACAGTTCGTCATCACCTCGCCTGTGGCAGGTTTTGGTGCGGAGCCCATAACACTCGGAGGAAAATTAAAAACGACACAATTCAAACACAATATGATAGATAAGAGAAAGGGATAAACTTCATATGAAGACATTGTTTTCTAATTCCGTACATTTGTCAGTCTATCGACTGGATTTCAGTCGATCGACTGCACTGCTGAGGGCTGCGGGATTTTTGTGTTTTTGACGTTTTTTGCCCCTACAAACAACTATAAAAAATCACACCTTGCATCATTGAAGAGACAAACCCCCTCCCAACCCTAACTTGAGTTTAGGATCAAATTTACTCTCAATCTTGATAATTTTCTCTTTCATTGGTTTTAGATTTAATTTCAAGCTTTTATGTAATTTCTTTTCCAAGATTAGATTTAATTTTAAGCACCTCCTTGGGTTTGTAAGCCTAAGAAGAATCCAAATACTCCTTTGATTTTGTTACTTTTGATGCAACTTCATTAAAGCTTTGTTTTATTTCTTAATTCAAGTAAGTTTCCTTTCAATTTCATGTTTTATGCTTTATTTTCATGCTTTGTTCTTTATTTCCATGCTTGTTCTTCATGTTATGATTTTTTCCTTAGCACCTTGATTTCTTGTTAGATCTTAAGAATTGGATATGGAATCTAGATGAGTGACACATCTAGATCATAGATCAAGTCTTAGATCATCTTGATTTCGAGTTGTTCTTGTGCTTTATTTGCAATTTTATTTTCATGCATAGTTTTAACTTAAATCCTAGATCTACTTTTCGTTTCTTGTTATGTTTCTTAAAGTTTTAAACTTTCATGTCAAATTTTATTGCTCTTTACATCCATGCTTTCAACTTTTGCTAATTTGCATTATTTGAGTTTTTATGCATAGTTGTACCTTGTGCATGCATGCTTGTACTTGGTGAAACATTGCATTTTCTTGCTTATTTTCCTTAATTGCTTGCATTTTCGTATTAAGGCATCTAACGTGGCATCCTATCCGCTTGCACTTTCAATTCCTAGCTTAGTTTAGATATCTTATTTGCTTTTTTTTTATTTTTCTTTTATTTTCAAAGCTTGAAACACCTTGATTCCTTCAATTGAATCGAATTCCGATAATACCGAGCCATGAACCCGTTGATATGTTTCAACACCACGAAAACTCTACTAACAAAATGTCACCGTTGCGACTCGGCTTGGTTAAGGCTTTCGATTTGGTTGTAGTTTCATTGCGTTTTTAGCTTGCTTTGTTATTTGACGTTTTTGTTATGTATGATAGGTACATATAGCTATGGTGGATATATTCCCGACATGGGAGGGCATGGTGAAAACCTTTTTGGGATTGGAACGATGTATAATGGCCTTGGCAACATGGGAGGGCATGGTGCAAACCACGTTGCCAGCGGTGGATTTGATTATGGGCAACCCGGCATGGGAGGGCATGGTGCAACCATGTCGGGTTTGATAGTTTCTCGGGCGTGAATGGTTCCTCCGGTGGTTATGGAGCTCTAAATTCCTATCCGAACGTGCAAGCTCCATATTTCTATCTGAACGTGCAAGCCCCGACTCCCGGCTCGTATGGCTATGGTGCTCGACAAAATTATCCGAGTATGCCGAGCCTAAATCCCGGCCTATATGATGGTTATCTCACTTCCAATTTCGATTATGCCTCATTTGATGCCACCTATGGCACTCGTGATTCCGATCCGTATGCGTACTTTGGAGGTTCGAGCTCCAATAACCAAAATGCCCCTCCCGCCTTCGAAATTCCGGTGCATGCTTTTATTCCACCCCCGATCTGACTCTCTTAGCCATTTTGAAAGAATTGAATTTCTTGACCACTAAGTGTGGTGCTCTTAAGGCTAAGTGTGGTGCTCTTGATGCTACATGTGATGCTCTTGATGCTACAATGGTCCAATTTGCAAGCGATATTGATATGCTTAAACGAGCTCATGCGGATTCCTTACTTATGGACATGCTTCAAGAGTTAGTCGAAGAAGCGTATTTGGAGGCCAAGACCAATGAGAAGGTGGTTGACCCGGACGTCGATATTGAAGGATGTTTTGAGGATGATGAGCCCCTTATTCTTAACGATAAGTCCGTTGTGCCTCTATGTGCCCCCGGTTTATGTGTGGATGATTCTCAATGTGTCGTTGAGGGCAACGGCGACTTTTTAGAGGGGGAGGTGGAGGTTAGTAATGCTAAGATTGAAGAGCTTGATGAGTGTCTTGAGGGGGTTGGTGGATTGATTGAGTTTATTTCCGATGAGGCCAAGAGGAGGCACAAGCCTTAGCTTAAGCCTCCTCCATTTCCCTTTGACCATGCTTATTTAGAGAAAGAGGAGAGCCAACCGATTACCACCTTGGAAAATTCGGATCGAGGTGAAGAGGAGGGGTCGATTAGAGCGATTAAGGTTCTTAAGGGTGCGATTGGTTGGAGACCCGGAGTGATAAAGGGAGCTAGCCCTTGGACTTACTTGCATAAAATCGTCTTGGAGGATGATACCAAAAAACTCCAGGAATTTCAAAGGCATTTGTGTCTAAATTTTGAGGAAATAGTTGAAGACGAGAAGGGGATCGAGAATGAAAAGGGAATGTTATGGCCACGAGGGCTACGATGGGATGGAGGATGTTGATCGATTCTAAGAGGATGAATGCGGATATCAAAAACGATCGTTTCCCTCCCTCGTTGCTTGACCACATATTGGAAAAGATAGCCGGCCATTATTCCTTTTGTTTTTGGGATGAGTCGTAGGGCCACTTCAAAACCACAATTCCACCCGAAATTCTACCCGAGATGACTCCGACTTGCCCGATAGACACACTAGCCGGCCAATATTTCTATTGGATCTTAGATGAGGTGTCGGGTCACTTTAAAACCACAATTCCTCCCGACAAGGAGGAGATTGTGTTGGTGGATCCTCCCATTATCTTCCCGCCTTGACCAAAAAGGTAGTACGTCAAGCTGGTGACATAAAACAAGAGCTTCTTCGGAGGCAACCCAAGTTCTTTCCATTTCTTTCTTTCGTTCGTTCTTTCCTTTATTGAAAAGTCCAAAAACATTCAAAAATCCAAAAACATTTGAAAAATTGAAAAGCAAAAAAAATATTTTGTTGAGATTCGTGTACATATTTTCTTATGTTTTTGATTTTATGTGATTCTCTTTTCTAGGTTTTGTTTGTCTACTCCAACCTTGGTCGAATGGATAACTGGTAGCGTTCGTGGGGTCGAGAGTTACTACCCACGCTCGAATTTTGCTTGGATTGCTTAGATGCTTAGGTGGACCCCACCAAGCTCGACCTAAACTCGCTCGGTTGAGGAAGTTTCTACTCACCGTCCTTTTACTTGTCTTTCATTAAAATGCGGGCATTGCATGGTTTAAGTGTGGAGTGGGTAGGTGATTAGGGTCCGGGTTTTTGTCGAGCATGATTTGTTGTTCTTAACTCGAGCCTTGGCGAAGTGACGCTTACTATTTGCGCATTTATATGGTTGAGTCGATTTTCGTGTCTTTTGAGTGTTTATTACATTGTAAACAACTCCACATACTTGGAAGTTTGAATAGTTTACTTGTCGGGTTTTCACATGTTTATGGCCTCTTGTGTGAAGGGTTGAATTTTTGTGCTTCGTCCAAACCCGCCATTATATATATATAATCAACATTTTCTCGTGAAAAGATTGCAAAACTCTAAAATCTCTTTTGATTTTGCTCCCAAATTCGGTGCAAACTAGTGAGTAGCCTTGTGTGACTTATCGGCTTACTTGCATTTTTATGGAAACTACATTGAAGAGGTTTGGCTTTGCTCGTACATGATTGAATTTGGAAATGACCTCGAGGCACATATAACATCCTTGTTATGGCCATATCCATATATTTAAGCCACTTTAAAAATCCCAAACGAGCCCCCCTTGAGCCTATGTCCCGTTTCTTATTAGACGAGCTCAATTCTAGCTCTTGTATCTTCGCAAATTGTGAGGTGAGAGGGTTTGTTGTTAGTTGACGAGAAATGTGAGGGAAATCTATTGTGGAATTCGGGTTTTGAGAAGCTTATACAAAAAAAAAAAGGAAATAATACTCCAACACAAATCACGAAAAGTGATAAAGCGTGCGTTCAAGTGAAAAGCCTAGTTTAAAGGCTAAAATTAGTGAAAAGAAGCAAATTCAAAAAGCTTCTAAGTGTTGTGAAATAAAAGTCAGAAAGAGTGTGTAAGAAGAAAGGGTTTCGAATGACAATTTGGTGATTTGGGAAGGGTGAAGCGATTATAAGCTTCGGATTTTAGAAAGTAGGACTTTGTGTGTTATTGATCACGTTTGATCGTGTGTTAGCCACTATATCCAAATGTTCCATACCTTACCAAAGAGCCAACATTACAACCCATAATAAAAACCTCATTCGATTCTTATTTGGTCATGTACAACGAGCAATTTTGAGAGTTCGATTTGTGAAATCTTGAAAAAAGTGCACGTATTGACCGGCTTGAGTGTATACACGTCCCATATCAAACACTTGAGCGAATTGAGTGAACACCCTCAAGATTTCATTTGTGAGGAAGTCATCGATTAGGCTTGCATTTGAGAAAAAGTAATATGAGCAATGTTTGACGATATCAAGTTTATGTTGATACTATCATCTTATAAATAAGGATAAGCACAAGGATTTTTCTTTTTACATAATGTTCATTGCATGTACACTCTCGATTCTTTTCGTTGTTCGAGGACGAACAAACTGATAAGTGTGGGGTAGTTGTTTTGCATGTAATTGTTGTGTTTTTCCTCGTGTTTTTAGTTAGAGTCTAGCGTCATGTCTAGTAGTTTTGAGTCGTTTTTCATTAGGTTTTAATACTTTTTATTGTTGATATTCTTTTGTGGCTTTAAGAGTATGATATGTGAGGTGTTTGCGCTATTTTTGGGTTTTTAAGCTTGAATTCTTGTTTTGTAGGTGGCTAAAAGGATTATATTCGTTCGGTGGATGTCTCAGTTGTCGTTATACAAGCATAACTCCAAAACCACTTGTGACATTTGCCTTCACATTATACCATTGGAAATATGATAGAATTGTCTAAAACTTTTGTGTTTACAACAATTCCAAATTTTGAGTCTAAGAATAGTAAAAAGCAGCTTTAAGTGGAGACAGTTCGTCGTCACCTCACTTGTGGAAGGTTTTGGTGCGGAGCCCATAACTCTCGGAGGAAAATTCCAAACGACACGATGAAAATGCCATATGATATCCAAGAGGAAGGGCTAAATTTCATATGAAGTTGTTGGCTAATTCCGTATATTTGTCAGTCGATCGATTGGATTTCAGTCGATCGACTGCACTGCTGAGGACTGCGGGATTTTGGTGGTTTTTTTGACATTTCTTGCCCCTACAAACAACTATATAAAGACCACACCTTGCATCATCGAAGAGACAACCCCCTTCCCAACCCTAACTTGAGTTTGGGATCAAATTTACTCTCAAGCTCTTGATGATTTTCTCTTCCTTAGGTTTTAGATTTAATTTCAAGCTTTTATGTAATTTCTTTTCCTAGATTAGATTTAATTTCAAGCACCTCCTTGGGTTTGTAAGCCTAAGAAGAATCCAAATACTCCTTTGAAATGTTACTTTTGATGCAATTTCATTCAAGCTTTGTTTCATTTCTTAATTCAAGTAAGTTTCCTTTGAATTTCATATTTTATGCTTTATTTCCATGCTTGTTCTTCATGTTATGCTTTTTGCCTTAGCATCTTGGTTTCTTGTTAGATCTTAAGAATTGGATATGGAATCTAGATGAGTGACAAATCTAGATCATACATCAAGTCTTAGATCATCTTGATTTTGAGTTGTTCTTGTGCTTTATTTGCAATTTTATTTTCATGCATAGTTTTAGCTTAAATTCTAGATCTACTTTTCGTTTCTTGTTATTTTCCTTAAAGTTTTAAACTTTCATGTCAACTTTTATTGCTCTTTACATCCATGCTTTCAATTTTTTCAAATTTGCATTATTTGAGTTTTTATGCATAGTTGTACCTTGTGCATGCATGCTTGTACTTGGTGAAACATTGTATTTTCTTGCTTATTTTCTTCACCCTTCCCAAATCACCGAACTTTCATTCGAAACCCTTTCGTACACTCACACACTTTTCCGACATTATTTCACAACACTTAGAAGCTTTTTGAAATTACTTCTTTTTACTATACTTAGCCTTTTTGAACATTAGACTTTTCGCTTAAACGCACGCTTTATCACTTTTCGTGATTTGTGTTGGAGTATTATTCTTCTTCTTTTTTTTTTCTTTTTTTTTTTTTGTGTATAAGGAACTCAAAACCCAAAACCCACAAGTGATTTCCCTCACATTTCTAGTCAACTAATCATACACTCTTACCTCACAAATTATGAATCGAGCTCGACTAACAAGAAATGGGACATAGGTTCAAGGGGGCTCATTTGGAATTTTTAAGTAGCTTATATATTTGGATATGGCCGGGATAGTGGTGATATATGTGCCTCGAGGTTATTTCCAAATTCAATCATGTACGAGCAAAGTCAAGCCTCCTCAATGCAATTTCCATAAAAATGCAAGCAAAACCGAAATTCACACAAGGCTACTCACTAGTTTGCACCGGGTTTTGTAAAACAAAATCAAAAGAGATTTTAGATCTTTGCAATCTTTTCACGAGTAAATGTTGGTTATATATATATATATATATAGGTAGGTTTTGGACAAAGCACAAAAATTCAACTCCTCACTCAAGAGGCCATAAAAACCCAACAAATAAACTATTAAAACCTCCAAGCAAGTGGTGATTGTTCAACAATATAATAAAGACACAAAAATGACTCAACCATATAAATGCGCAATTCGTAAGCGTCACTTCGCCAAGGCTCAAGTTAAGAAAGATAAATCATGCTTTATGACACCCGGACCCTATCCACCTACCCACCCCACACTTAAACCATGCAATGCCCTCATTGCATTTTAATGAAAAATCAAGTAAAAGGAGGGTGAGGTAGAAGCTTCCTTAACCGAGCGAGTCTGGGTCGAGCTCGGTGGGGTCCACCTAAGTATCTAAGCAATCTAAATGAAAGTCGAGTATGGCTAGTATTTTTCGGCTCCACGAACGCTATTAGCTTATCAAATCGACAAATGTTGGAGTTGGAAAGCAAAATACTAAAAGAGAAAATCACACAAAGTCAAAAACACAAGAAAATATGTACATAAGTCAAAACAAAACGAAATTAAATAAGGGTGAAAAAGAACCAAAAGACAACGAAATATTTTTTTAAAATTTTTCAATTTTTCGTATGTTTTTGGATTTTTGTAATAAGAAAGAAAGTAAGAATTGTAAAAATAAAAGAAATAAATGAAAAGAACATGGGTTTCCTCCCAAGAAGCGCTTGTTTTACATCACTAGCTTAAAGAACTCCCTTTTTGGTCAAGGTGGAAAGAGAACGGGAGGATCCACCAAAAAATTTCCTCCTCGTCGGGAGGATCCAATATTTGGATGTCCTCGGCACATTGCATAGCTCAAATAGTATTCGCCAAAATGAAACCGTTCCAAATGGGCAAATAAAACTCATCTCGGCTAGGTCTTCGGGTGGAATGGTGGTTTTGAAGTGACCCGATGACTCGTCAAATAAACGATAGGAATAATGGCCGGCTAGCTTGTTCAACCTTTCATCGACAAACGGGGGAGGGAAATGATCTCCCTTGGGAGCCGCATGTGACTTCTTAAACTCGATTAACATCCTCCATCCCATTTTAGCCCTCATGGCCAATAACTTTCCCTTTTTATCCTCGATCATCTTCTCGTCTTCCAATGTCTCCTTAAAATTTGGATTCAAATGCCTTTGAAATTCTCAAGGTGGTGTGGCATCATCCTCCAAGACGAGTTTATGCAAGTAAGTCCAAGGTCTAGCTCCCTTTATCACTCCGGGTCTCCAACCAATCGCACCCTTAAGAACTTTAATCGCTCCAATCTTCCCCTCCTCCTCTTCTTTCTCCGGATTAGCAAAGATGATGATCGGTTTGCTCTCCTCTTTCTCCAAATAGACACGCTTGAGGGGATATGGAGGAGGCTTAAGCTCGGGCTTGTGCCTCCTCTCGACCTCGTTGGAGGCTAACTCGAACAAATCACTGATCCCCTCAAGGTACTCTTCAAGCTCTCCAATCATATCATCAAAAATCTCCACCTCCCCCACCAATAATTTATCGGTACCCTCAACGACACAATCATAATCTCCTTCACTTAAGTTGTTGGCACCTTGAAACATAACGGGCTCATTGGTAGGGACAAGGGGCTCATTATCCTCACAATGATTCTCAAAATAGACTTCTCGGACACTCTCCTCCTCGTTGCTCCTTTCCTCCATAAAAACTTGTTCGACCAACTCTTGGGCTATGTCGATGCGTAAGCAAACCTCGAAGGATAAGCTTGGTGGATAGGGTATAGGGGCATTGAGAATATTCTTTTCAAAACTGGGGAGGGTAGAATCAGGAAGAGGAAGAATACTCGTAATAGAAACCACCTCCACCTCGGACGGCGAAACAACCATATTATCAACCACCTCACCACTTCCAATGACCGTGACCGTAAGAAGATGCGAAGGTTGGCTCGGTAATACGTCGTCCTCATTAGCTTTAATTAGCATGGTCACATCACTCTCCAATTGCCCAATTGTCGTGTTTAACTCATCGGTCGTAGCTTCAAGAGCATTGAATCGAGCATCAAACGAAGCCACCGTATCGGATAAAGATTTTAATTGTTGTATAATAGACAAGAGGGTCGGATCGGAAGGTGGAGTAGGAGCATTCACCGGAATATTGAGGACGGGGAGGGCATTTTGGTCATTGGAGCTCACACTGCTAAACAACTCATGCGTATCGGGAATATAAGCATTATTGGTGGCACTAATTGGGGCATGATTGAAATTGTAATTATGAGGACCTCCATACAAGTCGGGATTCGTAAATTGGCCACTCACATTCCCATTCGGACTCACAAAGCCACCATTAGATATGCTCGTGAATTGATTGGGAGAACTATAACCCTTGTACGGACTATTTGTACCCATGTAACCGTTATACCCAACATGGTTTGCACCATGCCCTCCCATGTTGGGTTGCCCATAGCCGAATCTACCATTGGCAATGTGGTTTGCACCATGCCTTCCCACGTTGCCAAGGCCATTATACATCATTCCATTCCCAACATGTTTTTCACCATGCTCTCCCATGTTGGGAATATATCCACCATAGCTATACATACCTTACATACTTAACAAAAAAAAAAGGTCAAATAACAAAGAAAGCTAAAAACACAAAGAAACAACAATCAAATCGAAAGTCTTAACCAATCCGAGTCATAACGGCGCCATTTTGAAGTGTGGTTTTTAGTGTTTTTAAAAGTATAAGGTTCATTTGCCTTGATATTATCGGAAATCAATTTAATTATCGAATCAAAGTGTTTGTAGCTTGAAGAAATAAAATGAAAATGTAAATAAAGCAACTAAACTAACAAAACTAAACTAGGAAATAAAATTACAAGTTGGTCGGATGCCTTGTCGTATGCCTCGAATATGAAAATCAAAGCAATAATGAAAATAAGCAAAAACAAGTAATGTTTTACCAAGTACAAGCATGAAAGCTCAAGGTACAACCATGCTTGCATGAACATAAAAACTTGAATAATGCAAATTGACAAAAATTGGAAGCATGAATTGAAAGAGCAATGAAAATTGACGTCAAAGTTTGAAACTTTACGAAAATTAGCAAGCAACAAAGCATAGATATAGGATTAAGCATGAAAATAAAAATAATAATAAAGCACATGAAATACTCAAAATAAAACCGATCAAGGACTCGATCTATGATCTAGACGTGTCACTCATCTAGATTCCATGGACGATTCACAAGATCCAACAAGAAATCAAAGAGATAAGGTAAAAAGCATAAAATTGAAGAACATGCATGAAATTGAAGAACAAGGCATGAAAGTAAAAGAAAGTTTACTTGAATTAAAGGAAAAGAGTAACAAGCTTGAATTAAATTGCATCTAAATAAAATCCAATGGAGTACTTGAATTCTTCTTAGGCTTAAAAACCCAAGGAAATGCTTGAAATTAAATCTAGAGAGAGGAAATTATCCCAAACCCAAGCTTGGGTTGGGAGGAGGTGTTTTTAAAAAAATGAGAGTTGTCTCCTATTTATACTAGGTTTTATTGGGTTTAAATGGGTCAATTTGGGCATCAAAGGCTTAAATTCCCAGCTTTGACCAAGTTTGACCCGAAATTGCACCTTGGCTTGAGGTTTGGCACGACTTTGGGCGAGCTTGGGCGTGGAAATGGGCGAGATGGCTCGGACACTGGGTAACCCAGGGTCGGAAATGCACCTAGTGTCAGCAGACCTCGGCAGGGCATCAATCACAATGGGATAAAACCTAATGAAACACGACTAAAAACTACTAAAATCAACATAAAACCTTAATTAAAAACACGAGAAAAATACCACAATTACATGCAAAACAGATACCAAAACCATCAATCACAATGGGATCGTTGTTCCATAGGTGTTAATTCAATGGACAAATGCCACACTACATGAGGACATCAAGTTTATAAAAAGAAAATTTCCAAACTTTGATCCTTGGGGTCAAGGATCAATTGAAGGAAGGGGTATGGTCATGGACGGGGGATTTTTAGAGCTGGAAAGTGGGAAAGGAGGGGGGAACAAACCCTAAATTGGTTGAACAAGAAGGAAAAGAGGGTTTTTGGATGTTGACTCGAACAACCGCGATTTTATAATAGGGAACGGGTCGGGAAATGAAAATGTGGCATGGGTTGGATCTAAAGGAAATGGGCTGGAGGTTAATATAACTAGTGGGCTGAATTAGAATGATTTGGGCTTATGAATATTATAGTTATAAGTTCCATTAGTTTATTAAATTAAAAGCCCAAGTTGATTAGATATTTAGTGGGTATTTTAGTAATTGAAAATCAAGTGGTCCAGCCACATATGCCATATGTATACAGGGAATAGTACGAAAAAGGAATCTAGCAGTTACATGTTATTCATCATCTTCCTTATTTCTCTCTCCTCCTACATCCTTCTACTTCTTTCCCAAGTATTCATTCTTCTCAAGCTTTACATCACAATATATTACAGGAAATTAATTACATAAATTATAAAAACATTAGAAAATCAAGCCATCCCATATCACATATCTAGGCGCAGTCTCCCCCAGAACACTCACCCTCATGCCCATGTCAAGGGTTAGCAAGTAAATAAGAATCCTATTGCACAAAATAGCTTGCAAGCGAAGATGATCACTCTACCTTTTATCGAGTACTATTTTTAGATCGTATTGCAACCCTCTGACCAAGAGGGGCATTTGGAATTCTCTGAACATAACCAAACTATCTGAGAACACGATCCGGATGGTAGGGATCACTAATGGAAAACACCTAATGCACCCTTTAAAAAAAGCGACATTGTGAAATTCATACTTAGCACGAATGGTGTTGAATGGGGACCAATCAACCTGCATATTGTGACTCCCTCAATTATTGTATAAACAACTAATATGAGTATAAATTCAATGAAACTAAATATGAGGAAATCATTGAAACTTACATTTGATACTGTCAGCGAGTCGAGTGTCTCTCTACGTGCCACAATCTCTTCTAGTCGTCCTACTGATCGTGATGATGGTGACCACCTAAATGCAGAAGGTTGGATGACATCATACTGTGTGTTGTGTCGGGGTCACATACAAGGAAAACATGCATATATCCATGCGTGCAACGTTTCATTATAGTAAGGACGAGTTTATTGCATATATCCACGCCTAATAGCGAGTTTATTGAATGATAGTAAATAAAATCATACCTCAAATAATGTCAAGTAGCCACAGACAGACTTGACCTCGCATCTTGATGCGTGTCCTAGCTGCCTATACAAGAAATCTAAAGCAACGGTTCCCCACGCATACATATGTATCTAATTAAGATTTTCCAACAATCTTAGATATGTGGTCATTACTTTGTTGCCCGTCTTATCCACAATTAAAGTGCATCCTAGAGTGAACAAAATGTACACTCATGTTGCATATTTTAGTTGCTCTAGGTCTTCAGACTTAATATCCTCATAAAATTGATTCTTTAGCCACTCAAATCTCACATACCTACCCCAACTGTTAGCAATCTCCGTGTAGGCCTCAAACTGTTCAATTCCTAACAACCACGACATCAAAGCATCGCCTTTCTCCAATTGTTCTCCTGTAAGCTCTACAGGATTTCCTAAAGCCAATAAACCAGGCAAACAATAAACGTCATCCAATGTGATGGTCGTCTCCCCAAACGGCATGTGAAATGTGTTGTTCTCTGGATGCCATTGTTCAAAAAACTCACTTATCAAAGTTCTATTTGAAGCGTGATATGACATATTCCGTAAGGGAATAAGCTTCGAGTGCTTAATTAATCTTCTGAGTTGTTCAGTCTTGAGTTCTGGAACTTCCCACTGAGACAATTTTAATGAATGGACTGAAATCTCAAAATATCTCGTTCAACGCCAAACCATATTTTTGAGGCAACATGTGTCGGAAAACTAGACAACAAAGTGATAACCTCAGGACCTCCAGGATGGGGAGCCTTGAGTACCCTATCCTTAGTAGGAACAGTTGTACATCGAGCTCTTTCACCCTCTCCAACCTCTTTATTCAATATAGGTGGCTCTTCCATATTTTGAGAATCTACATTTCTTTGCCCTCGATTTGATGGGTTCCGACCTCGTTGCCTCCTAATCGATGTCGTTGGTCTTGTTCTGAATCCTTCCACATCTCTTTCATCAATAGCTGGTTGGACAAAAAGATACAATTTAAATACAAGACATGTATTAATACATACATATCTAGGTTCTAAAATAATATCAGAGTAGGTGCAGGTTATGCGAAACAATGTGTTCAAAAATAATATTCGACATAAGCAATATGTTCGAAATTTTAATTTGAACACACTGATTACGTTCAAATATTATTTTCGAATAGAGGCTTCGTGTTCCAAAATTATTTTCAAACACAGGCACTGTGTTCGAACTAATATTTGAAACGTTTACATTTTCAACATTTATGGCAAAAGTTGTTCGATTGTTACTCATGAACATGACCAAGATGTTCGAAATCATCGTCTAGACATATTGCTCTGGTTCGAACCAGAGTCGAACACGGGAGTTTGAAAAAATTTAAACCCTAACCTAAATAGTTGAATCAAACCCAATGAAAAACTAACCTCTTACGTTTGATGGCTCACCCCGTTCCATTTTTCCTCTCAGTATATTATTGTGGATTGTTCTTTGGCAAAATTTCTTATCTTTTTTCCCCTCTTTTCCTTCACAATGTTCTGCATTTTTCTTCTCCTTCTTCCGCCTCTTTCTCCTTACTTTTCTTTTTCTTTTCCTTTTTGTTTTACTTTTATTTTATTATTATTCTTTTTTATTATTATTATATTATATGGGGGTAAAATGGGGTATTTGTGGGGTTGATCTAGTAAATGTATTTTATAAATTTTTTGGGTGTTCTTATCAATTGGGGTCAATTAATAATATTTTGAGTTGTGTATATCCATACACTTATCTTAATACTATCGACTATAATAAATAAATTATCATTTATATACTAAAAACATTATTTGTATATATAATATTATATATTAAATTAATATAGAATAAATTGAGAAAGTTGTACATTTAAATTTAAAAATGACACTTAAAAAAATTGATCATTTTTATTTAAGAAGTAAATTAATTTAGGCCATGAAAGAAAATGTGACTATATTATCTTCTAGTTTAATAAATAATTAATATATAAAGTGATTTTTTAATATAAAAATGATACTTTTATAACTAATAATGATAATATTATGAAAAAAGTGAATCCATCATTATTCGTGTGACGATGACACATGATACTTTACACTTCATGTAATGACGTAGTCGGGGTGTATTACTTAAAATACAAATTCTCAAGTTTAAAACGTTAGTTCTCCACCGTCATGAAATCCAATATCAATATACCAATCTAATACACTTGATCAACTAACCAATTTGTAAGTTATTACATTTAAGTTAGAAAATCTTGCAAACAAGAAAAATATTAAACACGCATACCTTTGTTATTAAAAAGAATCAGAAGAAAAAAGTAGAGATTTAATCACAGTGCGTATTTTAAATAACTTACAAAATGGTTTAAATAATTAGTTTATGGATTTAATCGGACACACTTTTATTTTTGTCCATAATACTATAAGTTCATGTATTTTGAATGGAGTGGGTATCTACGCCATTGAATCAAACAAATACGTGAGACAAGTTCTACCTTCGCCTTTTGTCTTATCAATTCATTTTTTTACCCTTTACTTCTATTTTTTTGGATAATTGAAATACTGTTTTAGGTTCTGTCTGTATGACTCGGAATTTTGAGAAGGCAAAATTGCAAAATAGCTTCAATTACTTAGGGTGTTGGCAATCTAATACCACTAAATATATTTGGTGGTAAATTTATCCAATAACTTATAAAAAGATAGCAATTTAACCTCAATTTCGCCGGAAAAAATAAAACTCGCCGGATTCTTTGTTGACTTTGACCAATTTTGACAAAATCAATGTTGATGTGGCACAAAAGAAATTATTTAAAATTAAAAACTTATTTTAAAATTTTTTTGTTGTTGTTGAACCTATATTAAGAAAACTTGAATTGATTACGATATTAAAACGTAATAATGTTCACAAATTACAATATTATCATGTTAGACCTCATAGTTTGTGTGTTAACGTAGTGTTTCACTAAGATTTCGAATAGCGGTCCCGAATTCAAGTTGATTCTATTTCGCCTCTTCCTCAGAGAAAGACGATCAAACCCTGCCCCTGCTACGACATTTGCACATTTAGATGCTACTACCGTACTATCAAGAGGATTAGCTGCCAAAGGGATTATTTAAAATATAATATTTACAAAAGATGAAAAATATATTATAAAATCTAAAATTTTTTAAATATGCCAAAAAAGTATTATTAAATTATAAATTAAAACAAAACTTAAAAAAGAAATTATAAAATCAAAACAAAATATGAAAAATTATCTACAAAAAAAATTTGAAAATGTTTTTATATTTTAATTTTTTTAATATTTATAATAATTTTAGGAATTATAAAGTAACTTTCTAGATTTATCTTAAAACATTCTCTTTCATATGAAAATCAATTTCTTCTATAATTAAAATATTTTCTAGGTTTTTTTAATTATGTAATTCAATATAATAATTTACATATTAAAAAAAATATATTCATAATAAATATTTTTTCATATTTATTACTGATTGTTTTCACATACTTCAAATAATTCCAAATTTTATAATATATTTATACAGATTTCTATGATTTAGTTTTAAATAATATTTTTTATTATTTAAAATAGTTTTGAATTTTAAAATATTCTCCTAAATTTTATTTTAAATTTATATTTTAATAGTATTCTTTAGCTATGTTAAAATAATCTCAAACTTTTTAATAAATATTTCATCTTTTAGTTTAATTTTGTAATTTAAATATTTTTTTAAAATTACTTTAAAATTTTAAAATAAATTTCTAATTTTGTAATAATATTTTTAAATATTTGTTATTATTTTTTGACATATCAGCGTTGACTTGATCAAAATTGGTCCAAGTCAACATTTTTTCACAGAAATTGAAAGAATCAGGCGAGTTTTCTTTTTTACAGCGAAATTTGGGTTAAATTGCTATCTTTTTATTAGTTATTTGATAAATTTACCACCAAATATATTTAGTGGTATTAAATTATCACCGCCCCTAAGTTACTGGGGCTATTTTACAATTTTGCCTTTTGAGAATTAACTGCTCTGTTTGTTAGGTGCAACCACTTATCTTTATTGTTGGGAATTTATTCATGACAATAATTTATATTTTAGTTGTTTACCTTTTTTGGGTACAAAATTAATTAGGACTCTAGATTTTGTTTCCTAGAATGTGTCTAGAACTTTATTTAGTTTCCTACATTATGTTTAGGATTTGCTTTACTTGTTTACCAAGTTTAGGATTTTATGATTGTCTATTTAAGATAAGAGGATACTAAGACTTGGGACATGGTTTTTAGACACTAGAATTGAAGAAGCAGGCGACGCAAATAGCAAAGGAGAACACAAACAAGATAACTATTTGGAGCCACTGTCCGAAATAAAGAAGGTCTTCGAAGTTGCGTGACCAACGGATGAGATCTTTCATCTAGGCGACAAGTATTTAGTATCATATGTTAGATACTCTAGTTTTCATATATTACTTCTTATCTTTTTGTATTGATCTTGAACAAAGAAAAGTAATATAGTTTTCGGGTTTGTACACCCAAGTTCACTAGTACTTTTACTTGTGAGTTGATTTCAAACTATTGTGTTCTAAGTTTATATTTTCACTGTTTATTTTAGTTAAACTCTGATTGATGTTAATTTCAAGTGTTGGTTAACATTGATAGCAACATCATTTACTGATACTTATTTTCAAAATCATAAACCTACAAATTAATATTTATGTTATTAAGTTTTCTAGTACATATTATTTAGGGATGAGAATGAGTGGGAGTACGATAGAGCTAACAATTTTGTGCGTGGCCGTGGATATGTTTGGGATTAATGTGCTATGTATTATAAGCCATAAATGAACCATACCTATTTTTGTCCGGCCAAAAGGCATAAGAGCATCTCCAGCAATGCTGGGAAATAGCGCTGGACGCTAATTTAGAGTTGGAAAAGTGCTCCAACAATGCGTTAAAATCTGCGCTAGTTTTGTGAATGTGTACAGTGCAGCGCCAGAAATAGTGCTGCACTAGTTTTGATCTATCTTTTTTTTTTAATGTAATATTTATATTTATATCTTTTTTATGTAATATATATTATTTTTAATTTAATGTAATATAATAATAATAATAATAATAATAATAATAATAATAATAAGTGTAAAAAATTAAAAAAGACAACACATAAAATTACAATCTAAAATGTAGAAACATAGAATTACCAATACATGTTAAAATTATTTATTTAATATTTATCCAAAAACGCAATAACTTTTTAATAAGTATTATTTTGCCAATTTTGAATTAAAATATATTATTTATTTAATAATACCTTACAAAATAATATAAAATTAAAAAAATAGAAATAAAGAATATACCAGAATATTTTTTTTTGTGCAAAATTTAGTGCAAATTGGTGGAGTTGTTGTGAAGATTTTGTACTATTTTAGTGCAAATACTATTGTAAAATAATACAAACTGCTGGAGATAGCTTAAGCTCGAGCGTCGAATGTGATTTAGACCAAAAAATGAGGTATGGATTAGATTTGGTCAAGCACAATAGGAGAGTGAACGAATCATCTTGACCCAACTCGTTTTTCCACGTTGGTCCGACGAGGCTTTTGCCAACTCCAATATATAAGTGGTGAGAATCAAACCCTAAATATATAGTGTGGAATTCAAAATTTAATCTGCTTGGTTACCATTTACCCTCGTTCAATATAATAATATTTAATTAGTGATCATTAATATACATTTTTTTAAAATTTCATTATTCACTCATTCACATCATTTTAACTATCAAGCATTGACAACAGTTATTTTACATTGTTTTTCTTTACATAAAACCAACTTTAAGCATTATATTTTCATCTCATATTCATATGCACTCCAAGGTTTCATTTTTCTTATATATTAAAAAAAAAATACTATTTTATCTTATTTACAATAATTCACAAAATATACGACTATTGAAATAGAAGCACAAGCATGTGGCACGTCATATCGTCCAATAGCAATTGTCGAGCGCGTGACGTTTTAATTTATATATACAAACATGTTATAGATCAAATAAGGATTTTTATGGTGTGAACACTAAGCATTATACTATAACACATTACATATACTGCTCTTTTTACTGATGTACGATGTTACTCAACTAGGTACTAATGTGAGAACAATGCACTATTATTTTCAGTCATGTAAAATAGCATTGCACACAGATGAAAATACTAATACATCATATTGTATCATATTTTTTAGTTCTCAAAAAATGAAATGTCATGTTGGATCGATCAATTTGGGGATGTAATTAATTACTATTATTATTAATTAGTTTTGAGTAATTTCAGTTAGCTCAAGGGTGTTGTTGGGAAATTTATTTATGAGATTTTCTTATTTTGTTATTTGTCTTTCTTAAACCCTAAATATATTAGGGAACTAGAATTAGAACTCTAAATTTATTTCCTAGATTGTGTCTAAGATTTTATTTAGTTTCCTAAATTGTGTTTAGTACTTGTTTAACTTGTCTACCAAGTTTAGGACTCTAAAACTCTTGTTTATTTAAGACAAGACAAAGACAGAAGAGAAAGATATCTCTCATATACAGCATATACCAATGCAAAGAAAAAGAGAGACACACGGAATTAAGAAGGCGCACGCAGTCAACGCACGGCAAAGAAGAAGCCCAGCAAGATAGCTACTTGGAGACACTGTCCGAGATCAACAAGTTTTTTGAAGTTGCGTGACCAACGGAGAACATCTTTTCATCTAAGCGACAAGTATTTAGTATCACGCGTTTGATACTTTAGTTTTGATATATTACTTCTTATCTTTTTGTTTTGATCGTGAACAAAGAAAGTAATATAGTTTTCGGGTTTGTACACCCAAGTTCACAAGTACTTTTACTTGTGAACTGAATTTAAATTGTTGTGTTCTTAAGTTTAAATTTRCGCTGCATATTTTTAGTTAAACTCTGGTTGATGTTGGTTTCAGTGTTGGTTAACATTGAAAACAACATCATATACTGATACTTATTTTCAAAACCATAGACCTACGAAATTATAATTGGTATCAGAGCGGGTTACTTAACCTTTTAAGTATTGATCCTTATTTGTTTAGAGGATGATGACGAGTACGAGAAGTTGAGCATTGAGCATAAACAATTACACTACTGCAGAAAGTAGATACAAAGGCGCCTCATCCACGGCGGTTCTGGAAAAACCGCCGTTAAATACTTTTTTACGACGGTTTTCTAGAAAACCGCCATTAAATAAGTCATATAACGGCGATTTTCATAAAACCGCCGTAAAATCTTACATTTTACGGCGGTTTTTAGAAAATCGACGTTAAAACTGAACTAATTAACGGCGGTTTTTACGAAAGCGCCGTGACCTAAAAGATGATAAGGCAATTAAACATGGATAAGTGCAATAAGTTAGCACTCCTATGATTGGTCAAAGTAAAGATATAAGGAAATATCAATTTTGTCAATGGAATGACGACCTACGTACAATATGTGCATTATTGTACCATTACTAATACACTTTACCAAATATTAGTTTCTCAAAAAATGTTATCTTGATTTAAATCAAGAAAGCGCAATGTCCCTGGAATGTAATCAAAATATAATTTGATACCTAAAAGAAACCATTGACGCGAGTTTATTTTTCCCATTCATAAATATAATTGGGACTGCAGATGGTCTTGCAATCCCTATAGAAGGAAAAACACAATTAGTGTGCCTTCGTCAACAAGTAACTGATGAGGGACAATTTAGGTATTTATTATCTTTATGTATTATGAAAACATGTAATTGATGCCCTATATAAAGGGAGTCTTTGATGAATAAGAGAACCCTAATTTTTTTGGGTTCTTTTTTGGACAATAATTCCAAGTCTGACCTTCGTTAATGCATTATTTATTTATTATTATCCAATAACCACATGAAATGAATAGGTTTGATGTTGTAAAATCCTTTTAGTTTCCAAGAGAAATACATGGGAAATATTCTGATGCTCAATAGTTTTTTCACGAGGAGATTTTCATTCCAATTCTAATTTCAAAAGTTAGACCAAACAAAGAATTTCAGTTTAGGCTCGAATTTTTTTAAGCATTTTGATATTTAAAATTCTCACTTTTGGCATGTTGAGGCAAACATGAATTTGAGTTCAAACAGAAAAGTTTGGTTAAAATATTTTCGTTTACTTTTTGCAACTAATTATTGAAGCTTGTATGCAGAATGCATTAATGATTAATGAATTGTGCGTTAAAGAGATGGAAATTTTAAAAAGACAAGAAACCAAAAAAATGTATTAATAAGGGTTATGGTAGAGATTTCTTCATTTCAGCCAGCTGCGTCCATTTTCAAATTCCATCTCTCCCAAATCGGATTCCTAAGAAAAATTTTGCCAGTTTAAATTTGTGATCCCCCATTGGGCCTATCGGAATCAAACCTTGGTTTGGGGAATCACTATTGGGCCCAACTGGATCTTTAATCAGGGGCTTGGGCCTGCGCGGAGCTAGTCTAAGCATTAGTTATTCCAATCTATTTTTTTTTTCAAATCTAGATAGGCCTACGCGGAGCTAGTCTAAGCATCAGTTATTCCAATCTATTTTTTTTTTTCAAATCTAGATATAATTTCAAATGATAGTTTTTTTCCCAAATGAATATTCACTTTAATCTTTCCTGAAAAATCTTACAAATCATATCATATGATGTTATTTGTATTTTTTTAAAAAAAAACTTGTACCATTATCTACCCTCAATTGACATTGTGGTCCATCTAAAAAAACTGTGAAGAATAGTGTGAAATGTTACAAAAATGAATATTACAAACACTATAGTACTAGCTCGATACCATTATAAAACTCCAAATATAAATTATCCAGTTACACCATTAGGTTTTACTAAATGTACATATCTTTATCCACCATAATAAAATCCATCATTAACGAGATATTGCAATGATTTTGCATTCGTCTTAGAAATCACATCGTATCAACGTAGATCGTCAACTTTCGAGTGCTCCGTTACAGGTGAAGATATATTTTCAAATTAATTTAAAGACTTGGAATTAAATTTTCACGAGAAATATTACAAATCATATCATATGACACTGACTGTTTCAGCTTAAGGAAATATGTGAGTGTATCTGCAACATTAAAATTAAAATTTCTTATTACTTGATGATTTAAAATACTCATGGCGGAAGTATATAACAAAAATCAATTTAAGTTCAATTACATTATTTCAAACTTCAATTAAATGGCATGTCATTATTATGTGCAATTGACATGTTTTTTTAGATCATAAAATATAAATTAACTTATATTTTCAAATATTTTAACAAACTTTAACCCGGAAGTAAGCCTCTTAATCCTATTAATTGAACTTTTTGTTTCAACCTTTAATCATAGCATGGCCATATTTTAATCCACAAGCCCAACCCGTACGAGAGCCAATTAACCTAAGCCTACACACGATTACACGTAGCTACACACGACTAGGGGAAAATTTGAAAACCCTGAAGGACCTCCATCGCAAACACAGACCTCACAACAAAGGGGTTAGAATTCCACAACCATAACTCAAACAAAATTTAAGTTTTATATCATCATATATTTTTTGTTAACAGCACGAGGGTGGGAATCGTTGACGACAAAATACCTAATTCTTGGTAAAATCCCAGATTGTTTGACGTTATACCCTTCTATCTCTAAAATATAAGTAGGAAAAAGGATGGCCTCAGCATAATTATATCATCCCACGCGTTTATGATTTTTTTATTTTTTTTGGTTAAAATTCATGCTCATGGTTGTTCGCTTATATAAAGTGCGTTTTATTAATTTTTTTTGTTTGTTTTCCGTTTAAGGTATTCTTCTCCTATAACAGGTGTAGTAATCAATATTTTAAATGGATAACTCACCTGATGAGTGATTCAAACTTTTTCGCACCTATTTTTATTTAAAGTTGTCAATTTCAAAAAGTTCGCCTGCAAGAGAACGAGACCACTTGTAGGTGGGTAAGTTGACTCGTGTCGATCTCAAAGGAAAACTAGATTCGAAAGTTCATTTTGTGTTTGATTTAATGAATAAGAAAATAAAAAATAAAACAAATCCAAACACGCGGACAGGGGGGATTTTGTTTGAGAGTTTTAAGAACTAAAATTAATTAAATCTAATTAAGTCTAGATTATATAAGATATGAACTAATTAATTAACTTTAAGATTATTTAAACTAAGAATTAATTATCTAAAATTAAGGTTAAATTATCTAAGAGCAATTAAATTTAGAATTTATTTAAATTAATTAAAAGACTTATAAAACGATTTGAGAAGACTAGGGTTCTAGAGCTTTGATTCGTCTCCACGATTGTTTGGGAAGACCCAATTGATGGTTTTAAACGATTCTAGGCTCCGGACCAATTAGATCTAACCAAAAACAATCAACATAATATATCAAACACAATCACAAGAACGATTCGTCATGGAAGCAATAATTAATTAAATTAATTGAAAACATGAAACTAAATTAAAAGGCAACAAAAATAAATACTTACTAAGACAAACCGCAGCGTTTTGTTGTAGAAATCTCGAATCTAAACTATCTAAAAGCTAATCTAACTATTCTAAAAGCTATAGATTTAAAACTAAGAAGTTTGAAAAGTAACTAAGGAAATAAACGGCACTCGTTGGGGTTTTCAACCCATAAGAGGCCTTAGAAACCCTAGAAATATGATAATATATGTAAAAATCCGAAATACATAAGGTATTTATAGTTGTGGGAAATCTTGGGCAGCAAGAAACCCTAAAAACGCATTTTTAGGCCTGCTAACGGTAAGGTAACGGTAAGAACCTTTATAGTAGCTATCGCTAATGCTTCTATCCAGTCTTAGCGGTAGCGTTAACGATAAGGTAGCAATCAGAGTAACCGTTATAGATAGCTACCGCCAGTTCATCAATTTTGCACTGCTGCTCTTCAACAACGGTTCTGGGTAGTTGTGAGAGTAACCATTATAGAAGCTGGTAGCTTCAAATTCTTGCTACTTCTTCGCTGGAAAGTTCAATCTTTGACTCTCGATAATCATAAATCATCTCTAACGTGCTGAATCTTCCGGTTACTTAGCTATAATGTAAAAAAAAACACAAATAACCACTTATTTGCATCAATCTAGATCAAAAGGCGGTAAAATAAGCTGGAAGTGCAAATATACGAATTTAAGCTCAAACTACCCAACTTATACCAAAAAAAATAAGAAAAATAAACTAAAATAATACTAAAAATCAAGTCATATACGTGTTAATCAACTACCCCACGCTTTATTTACTTTTTCGTCCTCAAACAGACGATGATTTCAAAGTATAATACGAAAGAAAATCAGCTCAAGCAATGAGTCGTGCTATGCTACTCACATAATTTTGAAAATATAGATATAAATCACGCAACATCAAACACTCAACCCTTATTATATTGTCGCTCAAAAATCAAATTCATGCATCCTCTCAAAAGGGAAATATATAGGGGGGGTTCGCTCAAAAGCACTCAAGCATTGCTGCATAGGACGTGTATATACTCAAATCATACAAATACAAGCACAATAAACAAGAACCAAAAATCAATCTCTTTTCAATCGCAAATTAAGTGTGTTATTGAACTAAGAATCGGAAAAGGTCTTTTTGGGTTGTAATGTAAGGCTCTTTGGACGGGTATGGATTATATAAGTCGTGTGGCTAACTCACGATCTAATGTGATCAATAACCCACTCAACTATTCTAATCACGAAGCAAAGTGCTTCACCTTGCTCAAAATAAAAAACCCCACTTAATACTCATAATGTAGCCTTTAAATTGGGCTATTTCTCAACCCAATACTCTAAATCGACTTTTGCTCGAACCACTTAAAAATAATCTAGAAGCTTATGATATGCTTCTTCTTCAACACAACTCTTTGCCTCTTAAACATTAGGCTTCATAAGAAATTAAATAATAAAACATAAGCCTTCATTAGCGCGTAGGTAATAACTAACATAATTCAACTAGACTCACCATCCTTCTTTTTCTTCTTTTTTTTTTATTTCCCCCTTATTATAATTTTTTATGGGATTTTTTTTTTCGATGGTGGTTCTTCATTACGAAAATTCATAAAATCATAAATTCCTAATAAAAATTCCAAAACTCTAATAACCAGTAAAAATAATGAACTCCTACCCCACGCTTTTAATAGGTTGTAGAGGTCGACTAAAAAACACTCATGGCTATAGGCATGGATTATATGGCTATGAGGGGCTCATTCGGAATTTATAGTGACTAAAATTTATGTATATGGCAGGAAATAGGGTTTTTTTGTGCCTTAACGTCATGTTCAAAGTCAACTACACACAGCGGTTTCAAAGAGATATCAAGACTGAAACTTATTCAAGTACATGCAATTATGATAATCACTCAGGCTACTCACTGGCTTTTTTTCATGAGAAATTTTTGAATTGACGCTGTTTTTAAGGTTTTGCGAAATCAATTGCGTCTAAGTACCATTTTACAATATATAGAAATAATTTTGGAAATTTATGCACTTATACACGCTCAGAAGACAAAAACCTCAAATCATACTTAGTTAACTTCGACAGGTAAGCCAGACAAATACAATTCAGCACGGGAATAGCAGTTAATCGTGTAAAATATTATCTACTACAAATCACGATTTTTTTATAAATTGCACAATTTGTCAAATATAAATCACAACTCAACTATTCCCCCTCCCCCACCCCACCCCCACCCCCCCACCCCCCTCTCTCTAAAAACTCGGCAATCCCCTGTTTGCCATAAACGAGTATAAGAAAATAAAAGCAAGGGAGAAAGGGAATAAGAAAACGTCCCTAAAAATAGTCGAGCTTCTCTAAAAAAAACTATGTGCAACCATCATTCGACTCGAATCGCGTGATTGGGAATGTCTTCATTAACGTCCAAGAATTGCAGCTCGATTGTTTTCACAGTTTTGCAGATTTGACCACGCTAGCGGTTGCCTTAGTGGTAAGGACAACTGCTAGGTCAACCGTTAAGTTCTTTGTGCAATGGTAGCGGTAAGTTATAACGGTCCAGTGCCACCGCTAAGTAAATCGTTAGCCCTTCCTTGTTACTTCTAGCGGCCAGTTTAGCGACTGAACTCGTCGTTAACGCCCGGGTGAGATTGCTAACGGTTTATGCTAGCGGTAGGGATTACCGCTAGGTAACCGCTAAGTCTCCAGTTTTGGCGAATTTCTCAATTTTTTTCTGCACATCAACACCGCATAAATGTACCCACAGCAAAGACACAACTAATAAAATAAAAGAAAGAAAAATAAAAAATAAAAGCTAAGGAAAGAAAGAAATCAAACACTTGGGTTGCCTCCAAAGAAGTGCTTGTTTGTCGTCGAAAGCTCGACGCCTTCCACGAACGATGCTATCCCGGATCCAAAAATAAGTGACGATCATGCCACGCCTTAGTGTTCTCCAAGAGTAAGTGTAGGCAATTTAAATCACCAAGGCGAGCACGAAAAGCAAGTCGTAGAGTTAAAGAAATAA
>BMAC01001219.1:213443-225349 GCA_014905375.1 Phtheirospermum japonicum
GGTTTTAAGAAAATCGACGTTAAAACTGAACTAATTAACGGCGGTTTTTACGAAAGCGCCGTGACCTAAAAGATGATAAGGCAATTAAACATGGATAAGTGCAATAAGTTAGCACTCCTATGATTGGTCAAAGTAAAGATATAAGGAAATATCAATTTTGTCAATGGAATGACGACCTACGTACAATATGTGCATTATTGTACCATTACTAATACACTTTACCAAATATTAGTTTCTCAAAAAATGTTATCTTGATTTAAATCAAGAAAGCGCAATGTCCCTGGAATGTAATCAAAATATAATTTGATACCTAAAAGAAACCATTGACGCGAGTTTATTTTTCCCATTCATAAATATAATTGGGACTGCAGATGGTCTTGCAATCCCTATAGAAGGAAAAACACAATTAGTGTGCCTTCGTCAACAAGTAACTGATGAGGGACAATTTAGGTATTTATTATCTTTATGTATTATGAAAACATGTAATTGATGCCCTATATAAAGGGAGTCTTTGATGAATAAGAGAACCCTAATTTTTTTGGGTTCTTTTTTGGACAATAATTCCAAGTCTGACCTTCGTTAATGCATTATTTATTTATTATTATCCAATAACCACATGAAATGAATAGGTTTGATGTTGTAAAATCCTTTTAGTTTCCAAGAGAAATACATGGGAAATATTCTGATGCTCAATAGTTTTTTCACGAGGAGATTTTCATTCCAATTCTAATTTCAAAAGTTAGACCAAACAAAGAATTTCAGTTTAGGCTCGAATTTTTTTAAGCATTTTGATATTTAAAATTCTCACTTTTGGCATGTTGAGGCAAACATGAATTTGAGTTCAAACAGAAAAGTTTGGTTAAAATATTTTCGTTTACTTTTTGCAACTAATTATTGAAGCTTGTATGCAGAATGCATTAATGATTAATGAATTGTGCGTTAAAGAGATGGAAATTTTAAAAAGACAAGAAACCAAAAAAATGTATTAATAAGGGTTATGGTAGAGATTTCTTCATTTCAGCCAGCTGCGTCCATTTTCAAATTCCATCTCTCCCAAATCGGATTCCTAAGAAAAATTTTGCCAGTTTAAATTTGTGATCCCCCATTGGGCCTATCGGAATCAAACCTTGGTTTGGGGAATCACTATTGGGCCCAACTGGATCTTTAATCAGGGGCTTGGGCCTGCGCGGAGCTAGTCTAAGCATTAGTTATTCCAATCTATTTTTTTTTTCAAATCTAGATAGGCCTACGCGGAGCTAGTCTAAGCATCAGTTATTCCAATCTATTTTTTTTTTTCAAATCTAGATATAATTTCAAATGATAGTTTTTTTCCCAAATGAATATTCACTTTAATCTTTCCTGAAAAATCTTACAAATCATATCATATGATGTTATTTGTATTTTTTTAAAAAAAAACTTGTACCATTATCTACCCTCAATTGACATTGTGGTCCATCTAAAAAAACTGTGAAGAATAGTGTGAAATGTTACAAAAATGAATATTACAAACACTATAGTACTAGCTCGATACCATTATAAAACTCCAAATATAAATTATCCAGTTACACCATTAGGTTTTACTAAATGTACATATCTTTATCCACCATAATAAAATCCATCATTAACGAGATATTGCAATGATTTTGCATTCGTCTTAGAAATCACATCGTATCAACGTAGATCGTCAACTTTCGAGTGCTCCGTTACAGGTGAAGATATATTTTCAAATTAATTTAAAGACTTGGAATTAAATTTTCACGAGAAATATTACAAATCATATCATATGACACTGACTGTTTCAGCTTAAGGAAATATGTGAGTGTATCTGCAACATTAAAATTAAAATTTCTTATTACTTGATGATTTAAAATACTCATGGCGGAAGTATATAACAAAAATCAATTTAAGTTCAATTACATTATTTCAAACTTCAATTAAATGGCATGTCATTATTATGTGCAATTGACATGTTTTTTTAGATCATAAAATATAAATTAACTTATATTTTCAAATATTTTAACAAACTTTAACCCGGAAGTAAGCCTCTTAATCCTATTAATTGAACTTTTTGTTTCAACCTTTAATCATAGCATGGCCATATTTTAATCCACAAGCCCAACCCGTACGAGAGCCAATTAACCTAAGCCTACACACGATTACACGTAGCTACACACGACTAGGGGAAAATTTGAAAACCCTGAAGGACCTCCATCGCAAACACAGACCTCACAACAAAGGGGTTAGAATTCCACAACCATAACTCAAACAAAATTTAAGTTTTATATCATCATATATTTTTTGTTAACAGCACGAGGGTGGGAATCGTTGACGACAAAATACCTAATTCTTGGTAAAATCCCAGATTGTTTGACGTTATACCCTTCTATCTCTAAAATATAAGTAGGAAAAAGGATGGCCTCAGCATAATTATATCATCCCACGCGTTTATGATTTTTTTATTTTTTTTGGTTAAAATTCATGCTCATGGTTGTTCGCTTATATAAAGTGCGTTTTATTAATTTTTTTTGTTTGTTTTCCGTTTAAGGTATTCTTCTCCTATAACAGGTGTAGTAATCAATATTTTAAATGGATAACTCACCTGATGAGTGATTCAAACTTTTTCGCACCTATTTTTATTTAAAGTTGTCAATTTCAAAAAGTTCGCCTGCAAGAGAACGAGACCACTTGTAGGTGGGTAAGTTGACTCGTGTCGATCTCAAAGGAAAACTAGATTCGAAAGTTCATTTTGTGTTTGATTTAATGAATAAGAAAATAAAAAATAAAACAAATCCAAACACGCGGACAGGGGGGATTTTGTTTGAGAGTTTTAAGAACTAAAATTAATTAAATCTAATTAAGTCTAGATTATATAAGATATGAACTAATTAATTAACTTTAAGATTATTTAAACTAAGAATTAATTATCTAAAATTAAGGTTAAATTATCTAAGAGCAATTAAATTTAGAATTTATTTAAATTAATTAAAAGACTTATAAAACGATTTGAGAAGACTAGGGTTCTAGAGCTTTGATTCGTCTCCACGATTGTTTGGGAAGACCCAATTGATGGTTTTAAACGATTCTAGGCTCCGGACCAATTAGATCTAACCAAAAACAATCAACATAATATATCAAACACAATCACAAGAACGATTCGTCATGGAAGCAATAATTAATTAAATTAATTGAAAACATGAAACTAAATTAAAAGGCAACAAAAATAAATACTTACTAAGACAAACCGCAGCGTTTTGTTGTAGAAATCTCGAATCTAAACTATCTAAAAGCTAATCTAACTATTCTAAAAGCTATAGATTTAAAACTAAGAAGTTTGAAAAGTAACTAAGGAAATAAACGGCACTCGTTGGGGTTTTCAACCCCTAAAAGGCCTTAGAAACCCTAGAAATATGATAATGTATGTAAAAATCCGAAATACATAGGGTATTTATAGTTGTGGGAAATCTTGGGCAGCAAGAAACCCTAAAAACGTGTTTTTAGGCGTGTTAACGGTAAGAACCTTTATAGTAGCTATCGCTAATGCCTCTATCCAGTCTTAGCGGTAGCGTTAACGATAAGGTAGCAATCAGAGTAACCGTTATAGATAGCTACCGCCAGTTCATCAATTTTGCACTGCTGCTCTTCGACAACGGTTCTGGGTAGTTGTGAGAGTAACCGTTATAGAAAGCTGGTAGCTTCAAATTCTTGCTACTTCTTCACCGGAAAGCTCGATCTTTGACTCTCGATCATCATAAATCATCTCTAATGTACTAAAATCTTCCGGTTACTTAGCTATAAAGTGAAAAAATACAAATAATCACTTATTTGCATCAATCTAGATCAAAAGGTGGTAAAATGAGCTGAAAGTACAAATATACGAATTTAAGCTCAAACTGCCCAACTTATACCAAAAACAATAAGAAAAATAAACTAAAATAATACTAAAAATCAAGACATATACATGTTAATCAACGAGGAGGCCATTTTTTGGGATAATGCAAAAACTGCATTCGAGGAGGAACATTGAACAAAACACCCCTTGACGATGCAACTGTTAAGGGTATGGTTTTTGGTTACGGTGAGGAGGCCGATATATTTTACATTAACTATGGAAGGCAAATGAGTTTTGATATTCGAAAATGCCATTTACATTCAAAAGGGGTGTTTTGAAGAACAAAGGATGGGAGTGTGTTTGTGTGGGACTTCGGAGGGAAATAATTTCAGGGCATAAACGTATTCGAAAGAAGTCGGTAAACAAGAAATGTAATTGCCCTGATCGGCTCCGCATTGCACACGATACCAAAACAAGCTTGTACAAGGTTACACATTTCCAATCTGCTCACAATCACGCTCTAGAAACGGCGAAAACGGCATACCGTTTAAAGTGCAATAGGCATGTGATCTAAATTTCACATTATATAGAGAGAGATTAATGTTGTCGTCGTGCGTGAAATTGGGGGGTTTTATTTAATTTTACATACTACCAACAGAGACTATTACCGTTGTCATATTCACTAATTTAAATAAATTAATAATTGAAATTAGCAAAATACAAATCTACATATTGAATCCACCCTATTATACTAATCAAATGTACAATAGAATTGTAGTCTTACACGTGGCTTCCTTAGATAAATTTCTTTTTTTCTGTCTGTACCCATTTTTTATTAATTCTTTTACTTAAATCAGTTTTTTCTCTCGATCTCTTCATCGTCCTCCCAAACAACTTTAGATATTTCTTCCATTTTTATTAATTTTTTCCCCTACAAATTTTATTCCTTCTCTCTCCATTATTCAAAGGAATCCGTGGGAAAGATCAGAAGCCCGTTTTCTGATTAATAGGAAAAAATTGAATTGGATGAGTTTCAGAGGATTGATATTCAACTTTAAGCGGACGATCTACAATAATCAGTTCCCAGGTTCTCCACTATCTTATTTTATGAGTTTTCGTTGTGTATGAGGCATTTAATATACAAATCTGTCTATGGTTATTTGGGGAATTATCCGTGAGTATCTCAGTATAGCACCGTATAGCAAACACTATGTTTTCTGAATTGAAATTTTTAATTTTGGGGTTTTGGAGCTGCGAGGAGACTGAACCCTCATGATTGAGTTTTTAGTGTAAAGTTTTAAACCTGCTATGTTTTCTTATTTGTGTTTTGTTAATATTTGATTAACCATATTTTTTCTTCTAAGAATTGGACTGTTCAATACCCATGTTTACGTTTAATTAATTGAAATTTTGTCGTTTGTGATGCTATTTTGTATTAGAATTGTGCATATCAGATAATTTATCTAAGCAGAGATTGCTTAAGATGATAGATAGACTGAATTTCGAAAGCTTTGTTGTGTTTTTATCTGCTTTCAGTTCCAAAGCAATCGTGTTGCAAAAAGTTGGGAGTAAGTCTTAATTTAGTGACCAAAATTATAAACCATTCTTACCATATATTTATTAGGTTATTAGCCTTTTATTCTAAGTTCAGTAGTGGTGTTTCTTTCTTTCTTTTTCTTCCTAACAGACAAAGTCTAATTTGCACCTGAGCAAGCCTTTTTCTGTTGCATCTTCGCCTTTGGTCTTTGTATTTATGGGTTTATAGGGAGCAGAGGATAATTAAAATAATAATAATAATAATAAACTAATTAAGAGTACACTTGCAATACTACTCCGCCACGTGTCTCCCTAATTAACTTTCTTCGTGATTGTGTCCTGTGTCTGACGCAATTTTCATTTATTAATTTTTTTCCATCACCAATATTCCGAGCCTTCCCGTTTTTTCATCTTTCTCAATTTTAGGTTATTGTAAAAAAACTTCTCCCGTTTTTCATCTTTCTCAATTTTAGGTTATCGTCGGTCAAAAAAATATTATTTTCAATTTCTCTATTTTTAATAGTTTACCTTTTTTAATTGCTATCATCCGTTTTTGGATTCTTCCCAGGTATGTAATTTTTTTTTTCTTTTCTTGTTTGTATCTTCCTTAAAATTGTACATTTTTGTTCTATTTTTAATTGTTGATTTTTTTGGGAAAATTATTTTGTATGTTGTTTTATGTTATTGGATTTTTAATTTTATTTGGGGGGATTATATGAAAGTTGTTTTCGTCAACTTGCTATGGGACTATTCCAAAATTCTGGTTTTCCTTAACACGGTTCTAAACAGAGTAAAAATGGAGAACATTGAAAATTCGGCGCCAAACTTCAAAGAATTTCAAGGAGGTCTAGCGATCACTTTTCTTTCAACTTGGATCCGCAGCTTGAAGAAGGTGTTTCTCAATTGTTAATATAATTTTATTACTTCGTCATTCACTTTAAGGTTTTGTTAACATGAATATACATTTTTGTGTATCGAGAAATGTGTGTGTTCTCATGTAGTCATCGAGTCATGAAAGTTCTTTTTTGCTGCATTTATTTATAATTGGCCGTGTAGATTTTACAAGCCTTCCAAGCATTTTGGTAGTTGTGTTTTTGTTGTGGATGTGTGTATATATTAGCAGTAGCAAGGAGGTCTAATGCATGCTAATTTCCTGCCAGATTTTGTCATCGTTCCATCTTATGTTGGCGGTTCATTCTGTTGTTTATTTCATTACATTTGATCAACATTCCTAACATTTACAAAGGTTGATGAAAAATATTTTACAGTGGGATTGGAATATTCTATTATCAACATGTGCTCTAATTTTCAGAAAAGGGCAAAATATAATTTTTAGCTAATCATCATGTTATTTTTAAGTATATGTAAGCTTATAACAATAACAGCTTCATGATTTTTTCCAAAAAGAAAAATAACTTTATGATCCAAATACAACAAATGTATAATAATCGATATATAAAAGCAAGAAAAATAGTAAAATGACCAATTTCTTTTTGATTCTTTTGGATGAATGACTTTTTTATTACATAATTCTTTTATCTGTATCATTAATTTATTGCGGAACTCAAAGTAATAGATTGTTTATTACCTTTAAATGAGATTGATAGTTAGGAAATTAGTTGCATAGATCTCTAAACTGGGTTATACACTCATTTTGGAGGTGAGTGTCCAATGCAGATTAAAAGTGAAGATGAGGTTTGACCTTGGCTTTATTGAATTCTTCTGAGATGAAATTTTGGACAAATTGTTAATTGTTTGAATTCATAGCATAGTACGTTGGCCTCTATCACATTTAAAATAATTATTTTTTCTATATGATTATTGTTGGTGGCATGTGGATTTGGGATTCAGTTATACTTGGACCGATTCTTGTTGATTTGTTATTTTGAGTCTTTACAACGATTTTAAATTACTAGAGTTTTGAGTCAGAAGAGCGGGAAGAACACTCTCTATTTGAATGGTTTTGAGCTCTTAGGCTATTTTATTTTTTTTTGAATATTTTTATTAGGTACATTCGGGCTATACGATTGTTAACCCTAAGTTTTTTTTTGTTTTTTTTTTTACTTAAATGAGATCTTTGAAATGTTAGATATTTTTGTGGCTCTACATTTTTTGTTTTGTTTTGTTTTTTCTATCATGGGTTACTGGATTTTGTTGGATATTTTCATAATTGGAGATTTTGTGTGAGAGAGAGAGAGAGAGAGAGTGTGCAAATTTCGATCAATACGAGTCAAACCGCCGCCGAACACAAAAATAACAATATTCAAAAATTAACATCCCAAAATTTTATTCCCGTATTATTAACAATATAAACTCAACCCAAAACTAAAATAAGTTCAATTCATTCAAGTCATATAAGTCATAATATGTCACATAAAATTTAAAATTAAACAAAAAAGAAATAAAAAAAACAAAGATATAACTTCCAACAACTTTAAACCACTAATACAATTTCAAAACAACATTCAAAGACTATGTCACGATATCGAACGGTGCATCTACATACTCAACCGTTCATTATTAAACCAACACAATATTCAAATGATCAAACGGTAAGAGTTTTATTGTCTTACAGTCAACAAATGACGAGTATACCAAAAATCGACATCACGAGATACTGATAAATATACAACCATTAAAGAAAGGATAACAATCCTCTAATAACACAAACAAAATAAAAACTATACAACCATCAAAAGGAAGGCAACAAACTGCAAATTATTCAGGAGGCACTATACCACTAGTCCAGTTCTTTTTATATCGTCTTTTTTGTAATACATCGAACAATTTATCGACCCCGTTTGTTCATTCATTTGATCAAACAGGTAATGGGGACCTCAACAAGTGGTTGACTTTGGTATACAATTGTCATCCCGACCGACTACTCTATGAAATTTCACCCACGAGTTCGCATATACTACACAAGGGATAGACTCAATTACCTGGGTTTTGCTCCAACTAATTGAACACAAAGAGGGACACATAATTCTGCAGATTGCTTTCGGGGAATTCAACAAATCCATTGTTTCCTGAGAGGGGCCGACTTCCTCTTTCTATTGAATGGTTGAATGGGTTAAATCCTCCGATATTACCGATGAATTATGATTTCGTGATGTTGATGAATGGTGAAACCTTATGGTTCTGCGCAGGAATGGTGAAGACCAAGTTCTTCAAAATTGTTTGAATTCGTGATTTAATTGATGTAATTCATTAATATAAAATTATAGGATATTTAAAAAAAAGAAATTAAAGTTGAAGGGTTATGTTATAAATTAAACAAAATCGAAGGGGTGTATATAGTACTGTCAAAATGGGCCAAAGCCCGCGGGCTGACCCGTCAGCCCGCTTAAATAGGCGGGCTTGGATTGCCCATCTCGCAGCCTGTTTAATCACGAGCTTTTTTGGCCCGCTTCGTTAAGACCGCGGGCCAGAGCGGGCTGGCCCTTATTTTTTTTAAATTTTTATATTTTATTATAATTATAATTATAATTTATATTGATTAAATATGAAGGCATATTTGTATTATTTTATTTTCTATGAGCATGTTAGAATACTTTAAATATTATAATAAATTTCTTTAAATTTAAATTTTATTTTTTTATAATTTTTAACATAAAAATAAAATTTTATAACAAAAAAAAAAGGACCAGCCAGCGGGCGGGCTGCGGACATAGGTCTTCTCAACCCGCGAAAAAATGGGTTGGCCCGCGCCCGCCCTATTTTAGGCCAGACCGTGGTGGGTCGGAGCGGGATGACCCGTTTGACAATGCTAGGTGTATACAATTACATAAAGTTGAATGGTTATGTTATAAATTAAATGACTTTATAATAATAAATTAGTATAATTTTATATATTTAATATTAAAATTATTAGAAAGTTATTTTGGTAATATAACAATAAAGATAATATTATTTATCATAAAAATAAAAAATTAAAACACAATACAACTGAAAAATACAATTGTACACAGTTGTACTCAAATGGATGAATATTGTTGAATAATTACACAAACTATTAATATATAAAGAGTACCCGTGGACAGACAAGTAGAAAGGGTCGTGTACAATTAGAAAAGACCAACTTTATTAGGTTCTCTCTTATAATAAAAAGAGCGGTGACAATCAAAACTATGAATGTATATTCAGAGATATGACCGTAAGCCCTTTTGTAATATCCATTTTTTAATGTATTTATATGATTGTATTATTAATAATCTGTTATTTTATTAAATTAATATATTTATTATAATATAATTAATAACTTTATCGAATGTATACAAGGTGATGCAATACATGCTCTAATCTCTAATAGGTTGGTTTCCAAATAAAAACCACTGTTACAAGAAGGTGGTTTATCATAAAAATAAAAAAGTAAAACACAATACAACTGAAAAATATAATTGTACACAGTTGTACTCAAATGGATGAATATTATTGAATAATTACACAAACTATTAATATATAAAGAGTATCCGTGAACAGACAAGTAGAAAGGGTCATGTACAACTAGAAAAGCTCAACTTTATTTGATTCTCTCTTATAATAGAAAGAGCGGTGACAATCAAAACTATGAATGCATATTCAGAGATATGATCGTAAGCCCTTTTGTAATATCCATTATTTAATGTGTTTATATGATTGTATTATTAATAATCTGTTATTTTATTAAATTAATATATTTATTATAATATAATTAATAACTTTATCGAATGTATACAAGGTAATGCAATACATGCTCTAACATCTAATAGGTTGGTTTTCAAATAAAAGCCACTATTACAAGAAGGTGGTTTATATATTTTATCAATTTCTTGGTATCCAATAACTAATCCACTTTTAAGATTGGTAGTGAAAATTTGCTTTTTACGTTCTTCAGTCGCACGATGGTTAAAATTTTGCGTGACGATACATTTTCTATTAATCAGTATGACTACAAGTCAATTCTTCAGGTTTGGAATGACTATCACACCTTCTGATGCGAGTTGAATTGGTGTTGATTTTTAAAATGATTGTGACACCTTCTGATCTGAGGTTGTCTTTCAAGTTTCAACGACGATAATTTCTTGTTGTAATTTCTTATGCCATGATAATCTCTTTCTCATGTTGGAATTTTTTTGAAAAAAACAATTTTCAGTTATGGTCAATTGTATGTTGTAATATCTAGAGTAACAAATTGCAAAGGTTTAAAAATATTGATCATCGAGAATGAGAATAAACATAATATCAGAACTACAAATATTATTTACAAAGAAATTTTGCATAACTTATAATCTAATTTAGTTTAAATAATAACATTCTTATCATTCAAGTTATTTCATTCTACATCATTTTCTATATAACTTCAATTTACTTTCCTTATTTATACTATAATATGATGAATAATGATCACATTTTTTGAAAAAATCAATATTATTCAATTTTCTCTTTAAATAAATATAAATTAAATAAATTGACTGACGGATCAAGTACTAGTATATAGTAAAAAGAACAAAATAAAATAAAATACTTATTTAACTACTCTTTTAGGAAACAAACAGCAGCCCCACTCAATACAGGGATAAAGTTACAATTTTTGAAGGGAGGAAAAAGGACAACTAGACAGAAGAAAAGGTTGAGTGATTGTGAAACACACGTACAAGAGAAAAGAAAACTCTTTAGTTCAGTGTCTGATAAATAAAACAACCAGAATTATCAATAAAAACTGAGCACCACGGATTAAAATTAGGGAAAATTCCCACTTGATACACAATTGAACAAATATAATTCCATTTAATCACTCAAATTCTTTTATTTCCATTTAAGTCAAATTAGTCCTACTAAGTCATAAATTACCATATAAATTGTCTTTAATGCCCTAGTCTAATACATAACTTATTTATGTTATTCATGGTAAATAGTGTCAATTATCCAATTAATCTTACTTAACTTTCCTGAATCATCTCAATTTGCAAAGTGATAAGTAAAGAAAAAATCAATAATAATCCCCTCTTTTCTACACAACGCCCAATATAAATTCTTGTCAGCGTGCAATATGAAATTTTATTATACTAGTATGTAATTTTCTTTTACAAATGAATTTTATTCTACTAGTACGAAACAATTGAGATATAGTATGCTATAGTAGTACAAAATTAAATTAACAATTGATTTTTCAATATAATAAGAATTTCATACTACAATTACAACCATTTTTTATATATAATCCTTGTTGAGAAATAACTAGTATGCAATTATATCTTTATATGTAGTATGTAACTCAATTCAAAAGTAGTATGTAATTCAATTCATAAAATAATGTAGTATGTAATTTTAATTAATTATTATTAAATTAATACTGTATATATATATATATATATATATATATATATATATATATATATATATATTAAAAATAATTTAAATAATTGACGGGGACAATATTATCATCGTATCTTGTCTTAACTCTTAAAGCTAAATTTAAGAAACTTAATTCTTAAATTGAAAAAAACATTTTCTAAAATTATATTATGTCTCATTATTTACCACGGAAGTTATTCGGGGT
>BMAC01001219.1:231203-247496 GCA_014905375.1 Phtheirospermum japonicum
TAGTGTTTTGGGTCTATTTTTAGGTATTAAAAGAAGAAGTTATTTTACGATTTAAATTTTAGCGGACCTGCCTAACGGTTAGGCGGTTTGACAGACGTGTGCCTCAAGAGGCTTTTCGTTGTATAATTGTATTTGACTCTATGAAATCATTTATCCTTTTCTGTCCACGTGAATGTCAATTGTTTTTACTACGCTTAAGTTAAAATGTGACTTTTTCTGGAATTTCTTTTCTTTCCGTGATTATCTCTGTGGATGTCATTTTTTTTTTTTAGTCTTTTTTTTTTTAGAAGAAGAAGAAGTGCATACGACGAAGATAGATTATAAGAGATTTTGATAAAAAGAACAGTTTGAATTTGGGGGTTAGATTATTTACTAGTATTTGCAGGGTTGGAGCTCTGCGCCGCCATTGATAGAGTTAGCATTTTCCCAGCACCAAACACCAGTCCCAGCTAGGGTTTCAGTCTTCGGAGTATATACTTAGTATACCGTTTATGCAATCACCATCCTTTCGTCTTCCATTTTCTTTCCAATAAAGGTTTCGATGCTTGAAGAGACAATGGATAGTAGGGGTGAGCATTCGGTCGATTCGGCCAAAAATCGAACCGAATCGAAATAACCGAAACCGAAATTTGTATAAAATTTCAAACCGAACCGAAATTCGGTATAAAACCGAAAAAACCGAAAACCGAAATTTCTACAAAATTGCAAATCGAACTAAACCGAAAATATGTTTAAAACCGAATTAACCGAACCGATATGATAAAAAATAATAATAAGTAATATAAAAATTATATTTTTTTATTATATTTCGGTTAAAATCGAACCGAACCGAATTTTTTTTGTAAAACCGAACCGAACCGAATTAACCGATTTTTTGGAATTCCCAAACCGAAAACCGAACCGAATTTTCAAAAAACCGAACCGAAAATTTCGGTTCGGTCGGTTATTTCGGTTTTTCGTTTTTTTGCTCACTCCTAATGGATAGTCCAAGTTTGGGCTACTAATGCATTCTTTTGTACTCGTTCGTTCACTTTTGGAGATGGAATGGGATATTTTTATCCCGTCAAAGCGGACGTCACTGTACACATTAAAAAAATCAATAGTTCGAATTGTATGATTGGCATTTTACTCATGAAATGACTGCTTATACCATAATACTACGTTTACTTCAATGGACACATGGGGATTGTCGTGGAAATTACGATTTTGCCCCATCTCATCAACTAGGCTAACGCAGTATATTCGTGCCAATTAAATCTTTCGATCCCTAAATTCAGTCCCTAAATTTCTATATTCTTGCCCATATTTCAAATCTTACCTTGTTCCAACGTTAGGAACGTTGATACGGATTGGGCTGGAGATTATCCCAACCTACGTTACACGGTTTGTAATCTGCAGAACGTCTGGGGGTGAAGGAGCGGTTCGACATTTTACAATCCTTTTATCGGTGAGCAATTTTAGGGTTCTTGAGTATAGTTGTTGTGTGAGTTATGGGATCTCAACCCGTTATTGTCCGCTCTTTGTTGTCTGGTTACTAATCCTTTATTCAATCGTATATTGTCCACTGAGTCTCGATTGTTTTTGGGTTTTGTTGCGTATAGGGTAAATGAGCGAGTCAACGGGTTCGGGATCTTAGCAGCAATCTTCCGCAAATTACTCTTGTATTCTCTGCCACCAAGCCCTTCCAGTACGCTGCTACTGCCGTTTCGAGCTGACTGTGCAAACTGCGAGAACCAGACAGAATAGCGGTCGTCGTATCTTGGCCTGTCCTGTCCGAGGGGTAATACTTGTAAAAATCGTGCTTTAATTTTGAAAAGTCTTCTGAAAATACGACGTTTTAGGTGTGTAAATATATATATAGCTGCGTTTGACTGCCCTTTGATACTCACTAATTCCTCCGTAGGACAGAAAATGTAATATGTTTGTTTGGCTCGATTGCCCCGTAGAGGATAAATCCGTGTCGGTGGAAATTGATCAATTGCGCGAGGAGTTCCAGTCCACTAAACGCGAGTGTGTGAAGTACAAGGAATGTTCGATGAAGGCTCTCCGATGCAGTATAATCGCATGGGTATTGTCCTCAATGTTTTTTTACTGTATCTATTAAAGTAGATACTTTTGTGTCGTACTTGACTTAGGAAATGGATGGGTTGTGCGAGCTACACTCGTGTTACACTATGAAAATGAATTTCGGGAAATATGTATTTTTAATCAGCAATCTTTTGTGGAATGGTTCCGGCATGTTTGGTTCCGTTTCTCGCGTAATCTCTTGTTAATGTCTGTTTCATTTTAGCGTCGGCTATTTTGTGTTTTTCTCCCGCCTGATAGTTATGGAACAAAGTAGCTTTCGAAAAGGATACGTAACTGTTTTTGATGTGGCCAAAACAAGTTGTAAATTACTCATGGTGGACGTAATCATGTTGTTTAGTAATGCCAACAGGAATATATTCTCTGCCCTAGCTGACGAGTCATATTCACATTCATTACCCATGTCAGTTGTCATATATCACATGCATTGATCGTAATTCATGTTTTACGTACAGTTGTCCCGATTTGTCCGACATAGGCGTTGCATTCTATTTAAACAGGGGGATGAGCAGTACATCTAACTTACCAATTTATTTAGTGAGTTGTTCATACACTACTCACACATGGATTCTGGAAAGGGTCATCAGCTTCCGCAGAAGCATACGGATCGGGAAGTCGCGGGCAGGAAAATGGTAGATCTTGGGGGCTCGGACGGAGTGCGTATGGCTCTCGATAACTTAGTGGGGAGATTAGCTCTAATGTAGAAGCGTCTATCAAAGGTTGAACGGGAGCTAGACCTCGCACGGCATGGGGCCGCTCACGTAGCTATATTATCGCCCCCCGAATCGCGCAGGCAACAATCAGATGACGCACCAAGCCCGAAGGACGAAGATTAACCTATGGGAAACGAGGTTTGTCATGCTATAGCGTTTGAAAAATTTCCACTTATCTATGGACCATGGGTCTGTGTTCCGTCGGCATTATCTTAATCTGTAATAGACATGATAGAAGGGACTCTACCCTCTACAATGTATTGCTATTTTCTTTGGTAATAAACATTGTTTGTCTTTTGTATCTAGTGGGGTGGGTCATCAACTTTCAGCATGCGTGGCCGAATTGTCAAAGTAATACTCCATCTACTCTTTGAGATTTAAGATGATTTTTGGAATAGAAAACACTGACATGGACATGGACAAAAGCTGTATAGGGAATATATTCCCTGGATGTACTCAATAATGTCATGTCCACTTTCCCAATAAGAATAAAGTTATGTTTTAATATCATGAGGCATTCTAGTATATAAGGAACTTGGCCTCAACAAAATGCTCACTTCGACTAATCTGCCAGGTCCCCGAGCACAAATATTATAAAGAAGATAAATACCCAAAAAAAATATATAAAATAAAGGAAGCTTCGTTACCGATACCAATAATGTCTAAAAGTGAGCCAGTGAGGCAAGAATTGTTCTTGTACGACGAAGTATGGACTGAAGAAGTCGATAAGTGCTTCATTTCACTTCTTAAGTCTGCTCGTTCTGTTGGACTGGTGAGGAACGGAGATCCAGACGCCGCTACTGTAGAGTTTTGTCGGGACTTACTAAACGTGGAGATGCGTACCAAATTCACCGTCAATGAGCGTATGGACAAGTTGGCTTTTCTCAAGTTGCGGTTTTGGGTGTTTCGTGGTCTGCTTCGCAACACTAATCTGCGATTTGTGGAGGAAAGTGGGGAGATGAGGGGATCCCGGCGTGCTTGGCAAGAAGCTATCGAGGTATTCACCCCCCACCCTCTCCCCCCACCCCCAATTAAAACCGAGACTTTATATATATTAATATAAACAATACAACACTTGTTGTGCAATCTAATGGCGTAAAAAATGAGAACTGTATTCAACACTGACTCATTTGGTTGGTTTGGCGGCATGAGCCATTCGCTATGGCTTACAGGATGTTTGGAGACCCAGATTGGAAAGATCTGAAAACGCTATTCCGTGGGATTGATAGCCAAACTGCTCGTCCAGGGGATGTAGTAATCGACTGTGATGCGAGCAATGAGCCTGTGCATATAGTTCAAGGGCCTGTAGAAGGTCCATCGTCAAAGCAGTCCAACAACCCTGCTGGAGGCCCAAGTTCGACCAGCTCCTATTGGAGGAACCTCGAATATCTACTTGACAATCTGGACCGTGTGTCCGAAGGCTCGGTTAATCAACCGCCTATGTCACCAAATGCGTCGACTATGTCACGTGCTTCAGGTACGGACAATTATGTGACTTTGACTAGAAGAGGCCGTCCGACTTGTTCTTCGTTGTGTAGGGGTTCCAATAAATTTGAATGATAGAGGTGTATCATATCGTGTCATTTTCGATGTTGTCTCTTTTCGAACTAGTATGATGTACTACCACCTTCGGTGTTGTCTCTTTTTATAGATTTGAACGATTGTTGTTGTCGTATTGGCCTCTTATTGAGCTACGTGAGAAGTAGTCGTATGGTATGTAATTTAAAAATCTGTTTCATTAAAACGAAATGAGCTCACGTAGGATTGTTTTGTTGCTTCTGTTGAGTTTTATGAATTGAAGTTTAAATCCGTGATAACCACATCGATTAAAATTTGAGCAAAGCATTAAGTTTGGGTATGGGAGAAGGTCTCGTTCCAAGCTAATTGCCCACTAATTGAACCATCAGTTTTTGGGCATACATATATACTTAGTAAATGTATTATTATCATCCTACAGAAAGTGAGGTGTTGAGCTGCAGTCGTCTTTGGAATGTCGTCCATTACAACTTTAGGTACTGCTGTACTAAGTGCATTGTTAAGTTACATATGAGTTACAACGGATTGCTCCTGATCGCTACTTGCCCCTTCCGGTGACCCTGGCCGTAGGTGACCCAGACCCCCCGCCAAGAACGGTGGGTGCATGATTGGCAGCGCATGCTCTTCCATCGGGGGGAACTCAAGCTGATCGTCTTGGTCCTCCTCATCAGAAACTGGACCATCGACATACAACGGGTTATCCGCTGCACCGCCTGGTTCACCGCTGAAGTCAATCGCGGCAGCATTACGAGCAACGAAAAATCTATAACATGACATGTACTTGGGGAAGCCAAACCGTCTGAAGTGTCTATCGCGGTCATTTTCCTGTATTACATCGTCCAATACAACTGTGAATTATAATACAGAACAGGAAATCCGGTGCGTGTATATATATGAGGTGCAGTCTACCTATGGTCTCACTTGAAATGTACATGTATATTAAGCATTACATGAGGCAATGTAATTAAATTACGTGTGCAGTGTCGTGGACTTACCTCGCCGCTATTGTTTTCCCAGTACGAGGGAAGTACCATCACTCGGCCGTTGCGGCCGTTCATTCGAACCCCTGGCTTGTCTTTAAAATCGGCAAAAGCATTGAATTGCGCATGTAAGAAGTTGATACACGCCCGCACCTCCGCTGTGCCGTAAGGCTTTCCGAGATCCTGGGACATAGCTTCGGCGACTTCCTGGAAAATGGAGTTGAAAACGGTGGGATCATCAATCTCGCGTGTGCGACCACATATGGTGAAGAACGTATCATGGCATTGTTCCTCATCCATCTCGCACATGCCTCGGAATCGTCAATAGTTCCGCAACCATGCTTCACGTTGTTTGTGTGTCAACACCATGCCTACAACTGGAAATAATACATAAACGATCCAACATCCAGGGCAAGAGATAACACATACACAAATCAAATGGCGTGTATTTCAAAACAAATTAGGCATTCAAGAAAAACAACCACAGCTAAACATCCAGATAAATTCGACAAAACATACACAAACAATGTACGGTGGAATCAGAATTCAAATTTGTGGGACAAATTACAATAAACCGATAACTAATTGGGAATTGTAGTAATCACTAAAACTGGAAAATAAAACAAAAGTGCAGAAAACAAATAAAAGAGTCGAGAATGAATCTCTCTCCGCAAAACGAATTTGCCCCGGTAGTGCTTCGTCGGTTTTGGCAAATCGTTCCCAAAGATGAAACGACTACGTCTTTGGTTTAACCGCACCGTTAGAAACCAAAGCTCCGGCAAACTGGTTGAATTCAGACTGAGCTACAAAATAAGAAAAATATGTATGCAGTATTCTTGGTGTTCAGGTGTTCGTTTCAGGTGTTATGCGTATGGAAAGTGTGTAAAAGGTAATGCAGGAGCCTCACCCTTTTATAGGGGTGCCAGCGGGAGGTTACAGCCCTCTTAATGATGTTCTTAAATACGTCATTAAGTCATTCAAACTAGCTGCAAAAGACAGCATGAACCTGAACAGGTTCATCGTGCAAATACATGTTCAAAAAGTTTGGAACGTCTGACTATTGACCTGAAAGGTCAGGAGTTACAAAATTGATTCAGGTGTAAAACCCGCACGTGGCTAAAAGGTTAGCCGGGGTTGAACCAGAACCAGGACCCCACAGGGACCATTTCAATCGGACCAGCCAATTCGGACCAATTGCCCAAGTCCCAAGTCCCAGGCCCAGGCCCAGAGCCCAGGACCCAGGACCCAGGACCGAGGTCCGGGTCCGGGACCGGGCTCGGCTCCGCCGAATGCGGACTGGCGAACCCAAGTCCAAGAGCCCGCGTGAGCTTCGTTTACACAAAGTCTACACAACCCACTGGGCCCACTTGATGTCCAATCATTGAAAGTTAAACACTTTTAAACTCCCTTCCACATTGAATAACTATCAATGTGGGATAAACGATAAGGCTTAAAAGCACCTATCCAACTTCCAAACACCATTTCGCACTCACCAATAAATGGATTTGAGAAATTCAAAAGGCTATAATTATCTACACGACACGTAGAATGAGCCTATACAATTCGTTAACACGAATTATCGCTGTACCAATTAATTAGAATAAATCTAATTTACAATATTTAATTAGAATAAATCTAATTTATAACAAAATTTCATTCCAAACATATAATATTAGGCCCCTAAAGTTCGTGCATTTGAAATTGGAAAAATGACGCACAACTAAACCATCCACACCTCCAGTATTATAGGTACTCTCGTTCGCACTTGTACTTGTCTACAGTTTCCCTTCTAACATCATCTTAACCATGACACACTAATACTCGTCCGATATACTGAAGAAGAGATCGAGGTCTTCGGTGTTCTTGCAAAATGTCTTCGACACACTTAACCTATCTTCGGTCTTAAGAAAGGGCATTTTCAGCAGCTCATTGAAAACTTCTTTGCACTGGCGCTTTGCATCCTGCTGGAAGCCGATTCCTTCCGCTATCACGCCCAACTGCGAGTTAGTTTTGTTGCGGAAATATTCCATCAGATTTATAAAACGATCCTCTGTTGCATCAGATCCCCCCCTCTTCTTCTTATTCAGTTTCTTCCTCGACGCAATACTGCTGTTACAGTGGTTATCTGAACTCGTCTCACCAACCAATTCTTCGCTATGTCGCTCTAGTTCATTCCCCCCTCCTCATTGGCCTTCTCTGTGTCTGCGTCAACGCCATCAACGTCTGTAAATCCCTGGGCGCGCTCACCCGTAGCCTTGTCCCTTCCAAAAATCTCAACTCAGTCTTTGAAATGGGGCCAGGATTTGTTTTTTAGAGTTTTTGAGTATGGGTCAAGCTGGAACGCGTAAATGAATAATGTTCAGTGTCAGTCTATGGACCTATTAAATCAAATTCATATTTTCCCGGACCTATTTGACTGCAGAGTCGAAGAGTGTCGATTATGTACCGTAACGTATTCATCCCAGACCGACGGCTCCGCTAAGATTATCAATTTTATTGCGTCATTCCATTCGAAACCCGATCGGCTCTGCATCTGCGCAAGAGAATGGTACTGCTTCTTCCAAACATGCATCTTCGATGTAATGTGCGGCTCTTCTCTTATGTTGGTGCCTGTCATAGCTTGAAGCATATGATTCTCAAGCACATGTGCGTAACCGGCCCTGAACCCGTTATCAGCCTTCCACCCTTTCAGGATTAAGTCTTTCAGCCCATCAATAAGTGCGGCCTCCTCGACAGTTGTCCAAACTTTCGGTTTGGCCGATGAGCCCCTGCTTTGGCAATACTTTCTTCGGAATCCATTCTTAGTTTATGAAACATGCCAATATTAAATTGCACGGAACAAGCACGTAATTGTATTCATTTACAGTTGGTGAACTTTGATTAGGTTGGTCATTAACAGTTAGTTAGATTGAACGAAAGTAGACAGAAAATAAGGTATAGTGAAACACACTATCATAACTAGCAACAACCAGTAATCATTCATGACAATGGACACCGTAGTTATAAGTTTCTATTCTTTATAAAACAATTAGCACAAATATTGTTCGATAATGATCCTAGGGGTTCAACCACTCATTGTACATGGAGAGAGCCAAATTGTCACGCCATGCAGTCCACTCCGGTGAAGCTTCGACTTGGTCAACATACTCGTCGGGTAAATTATCTGCTTCATCGTACTGGCCACTGTCCTCATTCATCTCGGCTTTGATTGGATCGGTATCCATTTCTACACGAATGAAATTGTGAATCAAACAGCACGCCATGATCATCTTGTTTTGAATTTTGATTGAGTAGAAGGTAGGACTGCGTAGGACTGCCCAACGAAGTTTCAAGATACCGAACGATCGCTCAATGGCGTTACGAGCCTTAGCATGACGAAGGTTAAAATGTTCTTTGTGATTAGTTGGACCCCCGCCGTCCCTAGACCATTCGCTCAAATAATATCTCACCCCTCTATATGGCGTTAGAAAACCGGCCCCATTTGTGTATCCTGAATCGCAGAGGTAATATTTACCTGTGGATTGTTATTAAGCTTGTGAGACTATGGACAACGACAAGATACCGAGAAGGTGAGGAAATAGGATAATGGAAGTTTAAAGTACAACTCGTGTATGTGTAATCCAATTTTTTTGGGATGAGGTTACCGGACGAAATGCGCAATCCATTGCGCCTGGTGATAGCATCGCGCAGCACACGACTGTCCGCAGCCGATCCCTCCCAACCAATTAGGATGAATTTTTATTTTAGATGGCGGTCACATACACCGAGCACGTTCACGGAGACAAGCCCTTTCTGGTTTTGGTATCTAGGTTTCTGATGTGACGGGACTCGAACGTCTATGTACGTGCCATCTAACGCCCCTAAGCACCCCTAAATAAATGATAGAAGCTCAAATTGTCACGTCTAATGCAACCATGCAATTACACATGGCATACTGTAACCGGGTGTGTGACAATGGCATTTCATCCTATTCTAGTGAAAATTGTGCAAAAGATTAGACACAAATCATAAAACGTCTGCATATGTTTATTTGAATGCAAAGTATATTTGTTTACCTTAAACCATTTCCAGTAATTGTCCGTGCATGTGTCATCTACCGAAGTTGGTTGTGTCGCTAGGAGGGGATGGAGTCTTAGGACAACATCGAGTACAAACCTGAAGTGCTTACTAACTGTGCAACCAGACCTTTTGAAGTCGAATTTGACAACCCTATTCTTTTTGTGGTGGGCCAGTACACTAAGAAAGAACGCTACTTGCTCACATATCAACACGTTACGGGACTGGGCTAGACCTCCAAAGTTTTCTAATATATAACACAACCTTCCAAATGCATTCTTATCCATACGTAACTGTTCGACACATGCCCTATCACTAATACTAATTAATTCACGCATGTGATTTATACGATCGGGTTGTCGATCCGTCAATCTATATCTTCGAGGATTGCTATGGTGCTATCAGGCTTGTACTTTGGAGAAGAGACAAATAGTCTGTAATACGCTAGAATGGTGAATAACACTTTGAGTGTATGCAATAATTCCTCTAGTACAAGTTATTTGGACATCGGCTTCAAGGGAATCCATTTGTGCAGAAAATAATCAAAAATTCTGCTACATGAAGAAGGGAGTTCAAATACGCAGTTACTAGTAGTAATCGGCCAACGTGCCATATCCTTGTTCTAATAAAAAAACTCAATTAATTTTTCCTTATATTCACAGTGTTTCCACGATTACGAAAAAGAAGTTCAAAGGATCCTGCTTAAAATTTTTATGAAACCAGCAAAAAAAAAAAGAAAAATAATGCAGTTAAGGCATCACAAGCAGGTAATTGTTCCTTAAAATGTTTGTTTGGTGGAGTAGCTCTACAAAAAAAATCATCAAGCTTTACTTCATTCCATCTGAACAAAACATAGAACATTGGATTTTTTTATTTATATTTTTTTACTCTTTTAAAAAATAAAAACATATCTTCGTTCGTGACATTGTTACACCTACTTAGACCCTACTCTTCATTCGAAGGCATTATCACATCACGATAGGCCATGTCAGGTTTCCAGCCGATAAACGTCGACATATCCATTTTCATGTAAATCAAGCTATAATAAGAGTATGATATGAATCATGAAGTTTTGAATAAGCAAAATTTCATAAATACAAATGATCATTCACATGGACATTCTCTTGTCATAGGTATAACAATTCTACAAAAAAATCATCAAGCTTTACTTCATTCCATCCGAACAAAAAACAGAACATTGGATTTTTTTTATTTTTATTTTTTTTACTCTTTTAAAAAATAAAAACATGTCTTCGTTCATGGCATTGTTACACCTACTAAGACTCTACTCTCCATTCGGAGGCATTATCATATCACAATAGGCCATGTTAGGTTTTCAGTCGATAAACGTCGACATATGTTTTTGACCAAAAAAAAGAAAAACAAGATATAATATCACAAAGGTGTCATTAAGTTTTATCTTAAACAACAACGTTTCGACATGATTATGCAAACATGTTTGCTACTTATATCAAAATTAATATGCAGATAACATGGGCAAATGAGCATTTGCAAGGGAATCATGTGGTACTCCATATTTATTATTATCAAATGGTGTCATTTAGCAATTGAATTAAAAGGATTAACAGTTGCAAAATAAGGTTGTCGCAAAATAAGGTTGTACAACGCAAACAATACAATTGAAAACTCCTTATCACAGAGACAAGACCAGTTTAGAAAATTATAACATCGAACAGCACAATCCACTTCATTCCAATTCACAACAACTCAAAAATATCATGACCAAATCGAACACGAAATGCACATCTGAAAAAACTAGCACAATACGCAAGATATTCCCAGTACGAGAAACCAAAAGCTTTTTCTCGCACGACGCATTATCATAAAAAATAAAAAAATATGATCTCGCCAAACCCTCAATTTCAGGACGGTGGGCGCCCAAAATAAATGAGGAAAACTCGCACACATATCGAATCACGAACGATACAGATGCTCAACTCTTGACAATGTAATTGCGTAAAAAGGTGGGACACAAACCTTCGAACGTGCGGGTCGAGATCCCTTGGCCGATGATGTGGGCACTCCAAGCAGTAGATTTCGGCAACTGCTACAATCGATTTCACTGCGGTATTCATAAAAAAAAAAAGTTCAATAAATCGAAAAGGGCAATCATGTCGTTGGAACACGACATGATAATTTCAGCCACAAAACGCGGAGCGCCCTCGAGATGAACGGCGCACGCGACGGATTCAGAGCGGTACCTCGCTTCGCTGATAGAAGGGATGTGGAACGGCGACCAAATTTTACGAGAGAGATGATATTTCGTAGCTAGGGTTTCAAAGTGACTGCGTGGGAGAGGATTGGGGCGGTGGAAGGGTTATATCACTGGTGTCCTTGTAATTCCGACTTGGAGCAGGGCTATTTTGGAAGTCATTTCAAAGGTCGAGGGGCATTTTCGTATTTTGACCAGGTGGGCGTTGAAGGGATAACATCCCACCCCCGGACGTGAGATGGTTAGTCAACCCAATGGGGGATGGAACGCGGGCCGGGATTGCGATAACGGACTGCACTCCACCAAAGTGAACGTGGGACGATGCGGAATATCACCCCAAATCTCGTCCCATCTCTCGAAGTGAACGCGACCAAAGAAGATAATAGAAACATCTGTGTATGAGTTCAAATTCCATATATTCAAGTGACCACTTTTAAGATGTCAAAAATAAAAATGGAAAATAACCTGAAATCAAGAAAACACACGAGAGAAAAGAAACAATAAATCCATGCTCAAGTAACCTGCCCTTAATAACCAAGAGTTTTTTGCTGGCTCTCTCGCCGTCTATATTTAGGATTTGACTATCTTGAAGTGCCTAACCGTCTAAAATGCGATAATTGCTATTTTTGGTAATGGGCTGAGTTAATATATTTTCATAACACAAATAAATTCATCACCAATAAGCTGAAAGATGATCTGGAAAGTTCTCAGAATCGGCGGCCTAATATCAGCATTAATAAACACCTGCTTAATTACAAAACAACTCAATCAGAAAAGAAAAAAAAATAATTTTCTTGTTGAAAACCATGCCACATACATTTTATAACCAATCGACATATAATGAGTACAAYTATGTTTACATCGTTCGTCAGTTTTCTTTGACCGACCAATAAAAATGGTTTAATCCTGTAAGCATTACATAGCACCATGGTTGTTACCACCTCATGTGACAATAAATGGCCCATTTATAAAACTACTCTATTCGCGTTAAGCCTATGTATGCTCTCACTCGCTACGTTCTTGGAACAGATTGCATGAAGTAGCCCAAAGATCCTTAGCCAGCCTGTCYTCGTAAGAAAGCTCAGACGAGCTCAGACATCTACCCTTTCCTCCAAAAAAGTAAACTCCTGACACTTCCTGCAAGAAAACCGTGACTCCAAATAATTTACTGAGCTTTGCTTCAATAAAAAATGCACAATCTGCCGTTAGCATAAGAAAAGTAATACCATATGCAATATRGACTCGCTTGATATTATATAATAAAGGCTTAACGAACCTTTGTCCTTTAGTGTAATCAAGAGAAAACAAAAACAACCATCTTTTGAAATTACAAATAACTTGAAATTGACGAATGTTTCTTAAGAAAATACAAACCTAAAGYGGTTTTGTAATTGAAAATTAACCGAATACATACTGGAGGGGCGAGTGAGGCGTCAACTATAGAGCGTACGCCCGTTRCCGGAGACTGAAGAAGACCCAAAATTTTTAGTCCTACGTAAGCCATCCGTGAGACGCATGAAGGGATTTCTCGCATGATATTGGTTTGCACTGCTCCAGGATCCACGYCACTTAAATTTCGAAAATYGCCGGAAAACCAACAAAAATCAATAGGAAAATTAACAAAAGCACACCAGAGGACCGAGTAGGAAAATAAGTGCTCACAGGGTCAAAACAATTAATTAATACAAACTTTCTGCAGGTAATTTCACAGAAAGAAAAGCGATAATTACAAAACTACCCTAAGAAACTTTCAAAATTGCAAAAAAAAAACAAAAAAAAACTTGAGGTTTGAATTGTCTAATATTTAAGTGGGGTAATCATAATATTTTTATGTGTAAGACAAAGTCAAACAAATTCTCAACTCGGCTATTAAACTAGACCCCCTCCCCACACCCCCACCACCCAACCTCCCTCCCAATATATATATATATATATATAGAAACAACTTTACGGTTCAAACTTGCAAGCAAGAGAGCAAAATAAACACTTACACAACAGAGACATGACGAGATATCTCCATTAGCCCAACTTGTCTGTGAAGCTCATATGAAAATAGTAGCAAGCACACTGAAATAGATGACGTACACATCTCAGTAATGCAATAGGTGAAAATTAACTCTGTGAGCTCTCGTATATAAACATGCTTACACTTAGAACACTCATAAATATGCGCATATGGGTAGCACTTTGATTTCATAAAACACATCCCAGACACAGTTTCTCTGTCAGCCCGCATGCAGCAAACTGAGAGAGGGAGAGTAAAAAAAAAGGAATTATAATTTATTCATAAATATTTGATTAAATTACATACGTCGTGATATTATTACCGTTCCGATGTGTGAAAGATGTAACGTTGACCACACGAGATGGAACTGGGCTATTTTCAAGAAGTGGAAGTAAAAGTTTGGTAAGACAAAATGGGCCGATATAATTAGTACCCATCATCCTGCAAATTCGAAGAATAACTAAWCATTCTTGATTTAATAYTAATTTAGTTTATCYAAATCAAGCCTTTTACAATGKACATTAATTACTGATCGCATCCTTCGGAAGTGAATCTACGCGACGTTGCCAAGATCCCAGCGTTATTTATCAGGAGCTGAACAGAACAATGCATTTTCGAATCCGATAGCCATTGTTGAAGCGAGTGTTTGAATTCGAGGATTGATTCGAAGGAAGATAAATCAGCCTCAAAAGCTTTAAGACAAGCATCATCGTTTCGACTCTTGATACTGGATATAGTCTGAACCAAAGATTGACCAAAAAGTCAAAACCGATATAGTAGCCGGTTTTTGGTTGATGGATTAGGACAGTTGACGCACCTTCGATAATAGTTTTGATGATCTTCCAACTGCGAATAATAATTAGTGCAAATTATATTTAAATCGACAAAAATCAGCAAAAAGAGAAATTTGAATGATTTTTCAATCGGTTAATTATACGCTCATGGTGAATAAATCAACATAGTTAATTTCAAAATTTGACATAGAAGAGGAGAAGTAATAAGGGTAGAAGCCAAAACATTTATGTTTGAGTGCTCATTGAGCTCAACAAATCTAATTCATATAAATTAATTAAAAAAAATGGGAAAATCATGTTGATTAAAAATCTACACAAGCTACGAGTCGTAAACAGTACCAAGAACAACATAAAATCCCTCATTGGAAAGAGCATATGCAGCAGCAGCACCCAAACCAGATGTGGCCTGCCAATCATTAACAGCAAATAAATTAATTAATTAAAATAAAACACAAATTAAGTACATATCAAAAGTGCAGGAACACATCAACAATCAGCAAAACTGTAACTAAAAAACATAATCTTTACCAATAACAATTAATATACCCCCGTAATTACGCAGACCGGCCTCGTCACATACGGATTGGCGAAAGCATAATCTTTTATCGAGCATCGAGGATAGTACTTCAACTCTGAGGAGAAAAAGCTTTGGAATAACAGCTTCAGATAGGAAAAAATGAGAGAGAGAGTCCAGAGCACTGTCATTCTCCAGAACTGAAAATTGCAAATAAAATTAAAAAGCTCCACCACAATCCTCTCTAACTCCATATCTGTCTAGATTCTAGATTCTCGTATTACTCAAAAATTCCCTAAAAAGGAAAATGCATTAGTATCTAAGAAGCGGAAAATAGCTATTTGCAGAATTGTTAGGTCAACGGTGACGGAAATTGGAAACGAATTGGAAATTGGAAATTGCAGAATTTTCTAGGCAGATATTTGTGTCAGTAAGCCTGGGGGAATACATTCCGTCAGATCGAGCCCAAATTTCATTTTTTCGGTTTTTTGTAGCTTTTTAGATTTTTTTTTTATTTTCTGCACAGATCAAAGTACATGTGGGGGAGCGTACGCGCGTGAGAGAGAATATCATTTTGGGCGACGAAAGATGGCGTTAGAAGGGCGGAGATCGCGGAGCGTTGAAAGAGAGAGAATAGAGAAGCAACTCCTTTCTCATTTCGAGTTTGTTAATAAATCGTGTTGTTTTATTTCAGAAAATCTTTTTATTTTCTCAAAAGGAATATTAATTAATAATATTATTATTATAATAAATAAACTTGGGTTTCTTTTTATTTTCCCAATTTATTTCTATTGTAATAAGGTTATGTTATACCCCCATTGTTATTTCACACGATTTAAGAATGTTAGATAATATAGTTAAAATATCGCACTAATTAAGTAAACTAGTATTATACCCGTGCGTTGCACGATAATTTTTTATTTTATTTTATCTAAAATAAGAATAATTATTTTAAATGTATTAAAATATTTAAATAAGTAATTGTATATATGTATACTTAAGTTATGTATATATGTGTTTGTGCGTGTGTATTTCGATAAGAACCATCACTGGTTCTCACACCAAAGATGGTTTTACCATAACCGCTCCCTATATATAAATCATCTAAATATTAATTAAAGATTGAATAGTATTCAAAATGATATAATCTTCATAAAAAGATTTTTATTATACAAAATGTACTTTACAATTATGAAGAATTTCCTTATACACAACATTTATAGTTTTGTTACTAGGCAAATACTTGGGTGAGACCGGTCTCATTCTATGAGACCACTTTTTACCATTTTATATTTGGATCCAATTGACCCATACCCATTGACCCGGACCCAGACCCAGACTTTGACTAGACTAGACCTTGACCCACACCCTCACCCA
>BMAC01001220.1:6182-33708 GCA_014905375.1 Phtheirospermum japonicum
AAGATTTAAAACTCTATATCAGAGTAGTTTATAATCAATTTGTTAAAAAGGTAAAATTTATTTCTGGCGAAAAGATTTCGTGAAAACTATATGCCGCAATTCGAAACTCTCTGTATGAGCAGTTTGAAATTTGATAGCTGCCATATTATCTGCTGTAATTCTAAACTACTCGACACAATTCTGCTGCAGTTCGCATGAAAATTATACTGCTGCAATGCATAAAAATATCAGAATTTGCTACATGAAAAAAATATTCAAAAAAACTCAGAAAACTATATTTTTCAATTTGAAACTACTCACAAAATCCTCTGAAAAATGAAACCGAGAAGAACAAAGGATTTTTGTAAGTACTGTGTTTTTGTAAATATCAGAATTTGCTGTAAGGTATCAGAAAATGCAACCGAGAAAAATATCAGAATTTGCTGTAAGGATTTTTGTAAGTACTAGAAAACTATGTTTTTTAGTACTGTGTTCGACTAATTAAGCCATTAAACCTACAATATAATGCTTTAGTAAGCACTTTTTTCTAATTTAAAGATATTTAATAATTAAACGATGAATTGGATTGTACTTTCAAATTATCTTATTCAAACAATCAAGAAGTTGCAACAAAATATCAAAGTCTATGTTCGGATGATTTAAAACTCTCTATACGAGTAGTTTATAATCAATTTGTGATACAGATAAAATGATTTTCACGAAAAAATATGTCGTGAAAACTATATGCCGCGATTTGAAACTCTTTGTATGAGCAGTTTGAAATTTGATAGCAAGCAGATTATGTGCTGTAATTCTAAACTACTCGAACCCATTCTGCTGCATTTCGCAACAATTCGAAACGAATTATGCTCTGTTATTCCGAAAAATCAGAATTCGAAACATGAAAGAAATGTTCGGAAAAAAATCAGAAAACTATATTTCTCAAACAATCATGATTTGAAAATATCAGAAACCGAAAAATGAAACAAATATTCGAAAAAAATCAAAAAACTATATTTATCAATTCGACACTTGACACAAAATCCTCGAAAATTGAAACTGAGAAGAACAAAAGATTTATGAAAATAAAAATTCGGAAAAAGATATATGACTTACCATCAATATCCATTTGCAAACAACACCAGGCAAATTTTCGTTTTATCAACTGTATATTGGCGAATGGTAATTAGTAGTTTAAAATTTCATCCAGATAAGCGTATGGCGTGGGAACTAAAAATTGATAGCGCGGAGATTTGAAGAGGTAATGAAAATTGATTGCGTTAATCAAGCTTTATTACCATGCAGAAATATCAATCCGTTTCTTTCCGTAGGGGTTATTGTTTTGTTTCTTTGTTTTTTTTTGGGGCGGATTTGTCCATATATTAAGGGAAAAAGACTATATGGGAAGTATTTGTCCTAAATGAGAATAAAAAGATTCGTAGAATTTTATGGGATATTGGTTCTATAAAATATAACTAAATGGGAATTTTCCCATTATATTATAGTACAATGAAAATATTTAAAACAATTACTAAAGGATCAAGATATAAATAATTATTATCTAACAACAAATCATAATCTATAGTATCTAAAAACAACAAAAGATAAAATCCCAAAACCAACAATCAATTTATCAAACCTAATTATAATTCCAAAAAATAGCAATAATAAAATTAAAAAATATAATTCATATACCAAAAAAAATCAAGATTATTCAGAAAATAAATATAAACAATAAATTTATAAAAATTCACTGGAACTAAATTAAACATTAAATCGGATCTGGTGGATTGAAGAGATCTGCAATTTTCCATTATATAATCAAAATGAAAAGGAGAGAGAAACGGAGGGAGGAATGGCAGTCGATGATGATGATATGCGTGAGCGTATGCACAGCAAAGGGAGAGGGGGAAATGAAATACGCTTTTTTGTTTGTTTTAAGTTAGTAATTGAGTAGGACAAGTCGATGGAATTGGATGAGTTAGAATGGGTGTGGGTCAAATTATTTATGGTAAAAATAGTGTAAAATCGGTTTAACTGGAGACTTACATAAATTAAAATGACATGTCAAGAGAATTAAATTGACAAATAAAATAGAAAGTATTAGATGATTGATCAAGGAAATAAAGAGCTTTTAATAACAACTCATTTAGCCGAAAATTAGCACAAATATATAAAAATCTCCACTTATAAATTGAATAAATAAAAGGGATTAGTCTAACCACATCCATCACCCTATTGCCATTCAATAAAGTCTGCCCGTGGTTTGGACCTAATTGTGAGGCTTTGATATGACATGTTCCAACAATTTTCATCATTAACAAGTATAGTGAAGGATCTGTTTATTTCTAATTTGCAAACGCTTTTTATTTTATTTTTTAATTAAGTGACAAACAATATAAATATTAATCCTTTTGGAAATGAACACAAATTATTTTGCTTCAAAATGTACGCAGAACTATACTACTGATCATTACTCTATAGGTAGGCATATGACATTTTTTGGGAGCAAAAAGAAAATAAAAACAGGACTTTTCATGGTAATTATGAAACCAATTATTTTAACAAACCCAACTTATAGACCGGTTGTCACCAAGAAATTTGACTCCAAATCAAATCTTCGAGACCAAACCCAAATGTATATACAATTTTCCTTTTTCAACGCGGGATAAATCCTCCATATTTGACCAAGAAATTAAGTTTGGTTAGAATATGATAAATTTAATTATTTATTCAAAGTAGATTAAGTAGATCATTACTATATAGTCTATAGTCTGCTAGCATAGATGTATCAACTATTATCAATGTGGTTGGCTAACTCTTGTCTTGTTCCTACAACATTGAATTAATAATTAGTAGCCAAATATTACCAATTAGAATACGTGCTGCATAAGTGCATGCTATTAAAATGTAACATGAAACACAATTTATCAAATTATCAAGATTTCACCTCATCTGCCTTGGTACAAAGGCTAATCACATATTTGAAATAAATGAAACAATTAAAAACCAGAATAAGCTACAAAAATAATACTAAAACTGCATTCATTCGTACACACAAAACCGAAGACCAATACAACTATAATTCTCCCTTACAGACATAACCCTACGTACACTTTTTCCCCTTTTTTCTGCTGGTGTGTATCTCACAAGTCATATCCAACTAATTAATTAAAAAAAATAAAAATCTCCTACCTTTTTTATTTTTTGAAACCCCAGAGAGATTTGAAAAAAATATTTATTTTTTCCTTTTTTCCCTTTTTGTGTTGTCACAATCATTTTTCCTAATTTAAAACTTCTTTTGAACAGTAACTATGTAAAAATATCTTCAAATATCTCCATTTCCACCCCACAAAAAAAAAATGAAAAAGAAAAATAAAAAACAAATTCAAATGGAGGTAGACTAAAATAAGCTACACCCCACGATTAATCATCTCCATGTACTGATTCAATGACTCTTGTCTCTGCATCCTCATTTCCTCGTTGAATTTCTTTATGAACGCCTCAACTCGCCGGTTCAGCTCGTCCTGCCCCAGGGACGGTTCTTTTCCGATCCTCGGCGGCGCCGCCGTGTAGTTGCCGCGTTCCTTGAATGTCTCCGATTTCGGCACGTGATCCACGGCAGGGGCCACGTGCGCGTGCTCAAACGTGTCCGACTTCTTCAGGTGCCTCGTGAGCGGCACGTGACGCCCCTCTGTTATCATCTTCCATGTGCTCTCCAGCGTGTCATGCTTTTTCGCCCTCGCAACCCGCAGAGCTCTCGCACCTGAAAATTTCAAAATAACAAACCTAAATTAAAATTAAAAAAAGTACTGTTTTATTAAATTTAGTAAAAAATATAAGCAAAGATGCGAACGGCGTCGTATTCTTAAATATTTGCATGCGTAAACTCAAGGCAAGCACAGATACGAAGGATTCGAAAACGACGCCGTTAAGTTTTCTGTGTTGGATCTAAATCTTAGGCCAAAGGATGAACGTAGGGATCCCGGCGGGAATCTAAATCCATCTCACCAGAAAATAAATTGACGTAATAAAAAAAAAATACTAATTAGATTTTTTTTTATTTTAATATTTACCTTCAGGATTGGTTCGGTTTGGCTTCCGATGACCGAACCTAGAAGTAACCAGAGGTTTCTCCCTCACCGGAAATAGAGATTCCAATTGAATCTCCGGCGAAATCATCTCCTCCGCCGCCGGCGGTGTAATATTGTTGTATTCGAACGTCGAATCGACAAACACGTCCCTGTCTTCTTCAGCTTCAATCACAGTTTCTTCTTCCGGTTCGATATCGACCGGCGAACCGTTCACCGTCACAGGTCTCAATTCAACCACCGCATCAACCTCCGCCGCCGCCATCGGCTCCTCAACGATAGTGCGGATTTCCGTCGGAGCAGTAAACGACTCGAAGCTCTGCGGCGGCGGAGTTTTGACTGAAACCAGATTCTCAGACCGGACCGGCGGCGGCTCCGGTTTGCTCTGGTGGAAGCGCGACGAGGCGGCGATGGTGATGATGATGCCGTTGATGACTAAATACAGATAAGGAGGCTTGAGCCACGACAGAATAACGGACCAAATCGCCGGAATTCCACTCACCGCCATCGGAACGGAAAATCTTAGCCCCACGGCCAGGGACACAGCTCCGGCTGAAATTAGGAGCACCTTCATTGATAAAATCCAGCTATTCATCGATTCTTAATTTAAAAAAAAATTATTCTTAGACTTTTTTTATTTATTTGGGTAATCGTATTATGTGAGTGTGAGATGAGCTAAGAATATCGCACAAGTGATTTGAAGAGAAGGTGAGGAAAATGAAGTTTGGAGGCGAAATAATTAGATGATGAATTTGGCGATATATAGTGGGGTGGGCTAAGGGAGACGCGGTTTGTGGGATTGAGTGAAATCTGGGCCGTTGGATTAGGGGACAAATAGTGTGGTGCATGGGTTGGGGATGGGGACTGCAAGTTATGCTGTTTCATGGGTTGGCCCACTGGCGAGGAGTTGAGGGTCGTATTAAAATTAATTATGAGTTTCTTAAGTGATGCTTACTTCAAATAGTTTTTTTGAATTTAATAGTATAATTAGATTTTTGAATTTGGAAGTATCAATTAAGTAGAGTGATTTTGATGGTGATTGGTGAAAAGTGAAAGTGGATCGTTTTTATCCCTCTCTTAATCGTACATTTGTCCTTTATTTGGTCGGCCAAAGTGATTATCACGTTATCTTCATTAAGAAATTACCCTGCTAGCTAAGGAATGATAATTTACTATTTTCTCCTTCCTTCTGGCTGCAGAAATCACGAGTAGTTTAATTTACTTCAACCAAAGGTACTTCTAATGCTAGAAATTTTAAGGTATCACATTTAACTAGGCAGGCCTTTAGTTTTTTTTTTTTGAAAAATGTATAATTGTTGTTGAAGAGATTAAACAAAAAGGAGAATAAATAAATCTTGTATTTTCTGATTTATTTTATATAAATAATGACAATTTTGGGGTAAAAACTTTTATAATAACTTTACTTTCTTTAATTCTTATTATCTTCTTTTTATCCGCTCCTACATAATATTATAGAAATAAGAATTCTGATCTTTATGGTGTGTTTGGGCTAGTATTCAAAATCCTAAATTATGGAAACTCGCTTGTTCTAAAACTCAAAAATTAAATACTCAAACAACAATATTTTACAATTAAATAATTAAATATTACAAAATACAATATAATAATACACTATCATTACATGATTTGACATCAAATAAAATATAATAATACATTATCACTCACATTTCAAATATAATTCAACATCTATATTAAGAAATAAAGGATTTTGAACCTTATAAGAAACTAAAATTCTTATTATTTACACAATTCTGAATACACCACAAATAAACTAAACCTTTTTATTATTTACCGAATTCTGAATACAACACATTTCTAAATATTAGAAGTCAGGAATGTTAGTCCAAACTACTCAAGAGTCTATAACACTAACCTCTCAAGTTTTACCGTGTGTATTTTTTCGCCACGCCTCTAAAAACTAGTTAACACAAAATACTTTGGGATCTTATAACAATTGCGTTTCGTTTTATTTCTTTTTCCGTTATTTTGTAAATCTTGATCTTATCATATATTTCATCATGTTAATTATGTATACGAGTTTGTGTGATACTATCATTTAATATGAGAAGATAATACTATTTCAAGTATCATTAATTACTCTAAGCAATAACAAAAAATATAAATCTTATGTTTGAAAAAAAAAAAAAAGAATTATCTCATGGTCGACCAGTCTCAACCGAGACATTGAATTATAGTAAATACTTTGTGAGATCGATTTCACGATAAAATCATTCTATTTGTGATATTGCAATAATAAATTCTTGTGAACTATTAATTAGCTTAAACAAAGAGAGTCCCCGTGAAGATATGTCATATATATATGTTAATAATCATGAAGTGTGAACGAATGAGAATAAAAGAAAAAATGTATATATAACGATGGTCCCTGATTTTTGAGACCGTTAGCGGAGAGCCATCCGAAAGAAGTATAGGAAAATCTGGGTGCCCCGACCCTAAGGTTGCGGGTCCCTCGAGTGGCCCACAGCCTGGTTGGATGCACCCTTGACCGACCATTTTACCTTTTTCTCCAATTACCAGTTTAAAAAAAGGTTGCCTCTTTTCTTCTGGAATTTGATATTAAAATAGGAGTACTAGCTTATACTCCGTAAAAGGAAACTGGAAAAGTGAAAAATGTTCCTTTTTTTTTATTTTCTCTTATTTCTTTTGCAGTATTTAATTATGTCCCACTAAAAAAGCAGAATGTACCATACAAAAGCGTATGAGCTTGACCTTTAACGGTCGTTACCAATTTCATTCTATAATTTATTGAGCAGCAATTCTTTTTTCTTTTTTTCTTTTTTTTGTTCTGAAAAACAAATGTTTTCATTCTATAATTTATTGAGAACAATTTAATTTCATTTTTTCCCTCTTTCTGTTTAAAGGGTTAGTGTGTCCAATAACTAATTAGGTGATCATGTATCTGCGCGTTTATTTTGAATTTGACTATGAGCTTAAATTTAAACTAGAAAATTGAGCAAATCTAGCACGTCACGTTTGCAATAATAATTAATATATATCCATGTATGTAAAAAGTTGGTTCTTCGTCAAAAACGACCACATGATTTGGCTATAAATAAGTAATATTAATAGTCACTAGGTAAACCAAAATTAGTGTAAATTATATACATATTGCGTTTCGTTTGTTGACCTTTTCTCTCAAGTTGTTATAAACTATTAATGCATAATGCTAGCTGGGATCGAAATTTATTTCAGATACAATATACTTAGTATATATAATGTTGATGACTCATTGTCAAGCTCAAGTAAAATTCTTGTGACGGCACATGCAATTATATGTCTCCACATTAGCAACATTCAACTAAATACTCGTGTTATTTTATTAATTGAAAGTATCACTGAATTATTAAGATGATGCGAGCTGTTGTTAAGTACTATTATCTGTACATACCAGCAAATTTACTTCCTCGTTATAATATATATTGCATAATATAATTATATTATAAGTTAGTTAAACGGAATAATGATGTGAGCGTGGCTGAAAATGAACAATTAAAATTAACTTCTGATGATGTATATTTAGATCTTTCTAATTATATATTTCTCATGTAAATATTTATGATATTTTTAAGGTGAATAATTATAATTTTTAAAATATTGACGGCCACAAAATAAATCTACTGAAAATACTATTATATTCATCTGAGTTTACTACGTATACACTTTGGGAATTGGATTTTATACGTGCCACTGCCATATAATCAATACAATTTGTATTAATAAACAATGTAACAAGACTTTCGTTACTATTAAAAAAAAAGGCCATTTAGCGCTTTATTTTCAAATTGCCTAGATAAACCACGACCACATTTAAAAATTCACATTAAGTCAAAACTAATTATGGCTCTCATATGATTGGAGTTATCCGCACTCTTGTCTCTTTTCTAATGTTTAATTTGTTCACACCTACGAAAATATAATTGGGCCACATATTGGTTGATTTTTATTAAGGAGGGAACATATTCGGCATAATATAATAGATTTGCGATTTATTTCACATAAAATAAAAGATAAGTGTTTTATATAGTTAAATTATTAATTTAGTCAGTAATTTTTAATTGTATCCTTCTTAAATTTAGCAATGTTAATTAATATTTCTAAACATTAAAATTTAAAATTAATATATTTGTCATTGAAATAATAAAAATTTGCATTGTTTTCATCGATCTTCCATTTATCATGGAAAAAAAAATTAATTTTCAAAAATATTAATTAATAATATGTGTAAAAATAAAAAAGTAATGATATATTTAAATATCGTAAAACTCTTATGGAATGGGCGAAAATTGAAACTGGACTATCTGTGAGAAGAGTGGGTATTATATTGTACACGACATGATACTCAACTAGTGAGATTTTGTGAATTTAAAGAGTTGAATATATTCATTTATCTGTTACTTAATATTCATCATTTTTAATATCATATTCATTAATTTTTACATTAGGTTTATTACTAAACATTACTTTTAAATAAACATTTCTTTATTTACTACTAAATATTCATTATAATAAATCATACTATTTATTGGATAAAGAAGTACCTTATTTTGTTGTACAACGGGTGTAACTAATAATTTGCATATAATTCATAGTTTACCGACACTTGTTTGAACATTAATTAACTTAGATCCAATTCTACATGTTTCTCATGAAGCTTCGTACTTTACGTATGTAAGAATGGTCCAATCCCTTTCAAATGAAATGTGTAGGTTGAATTAATTACGTCCCATGCCTAATAATTTTTGTAAATGATGAAAAAAAAAAAAAGAAAAAAAAAAGTGGAAGATAAGCCATGCAATACCCATAACGTGAAACGGACTGTCTATATAAAACCCTGACTGACGTCTTAAGTTTGACTGCAATTACACATTATATATCTTACTTATTTAATGCGTTTGGCTGTTGCAGCGTGGAGCTCTGGAGATGCTGAGACTTGGATAATGGAAAAATATAAAAATAAATATAAAAAATATGACCTAATTTGGAGTTGACGTGACAATGGAAGTTGTGAAGTATGAGGAGTCCATTAATATCATCACTAAGGTCATATCTCATCAATAGGAAACAAATTGTGTACCCTTTGCTATTCAACTTTGGGGGTTAGGTTGATGACCTTCTAACTCGATTTTATTTCCTCTTCCTTACAATTTTGTCACTTTTCTAATATAAATATCGTTGGATTTATCGACAATAATTTTACCTATTATTTATTTAAAAAATCCCATTTGTCGATAATTTTAGAATTTTTATTAATATATATTTTTTTTATATACGAAAGCTGTTATCCAACAAAATCTTGTTATTTTCAAATATGGTACACTATAAAATTTGAGTTTTTTTCAAAGGAATTGACATGGAATTATGTTTGAATATTATTCAACTAGAAATAGTGTGCAGAGATTAAGGGCACGCAGAGAGTGGACGTACGTACGTGACGTATTTTGTTTGTTTGTGTGGAAATTAAACAGTTTGGTTAGTGGTGACAAAATTGGTTAAGTGACAGTTTGATGGACGGTGGTGGAAAGTGGATAAATCCACGCATTTTGAGATGCTTCTCCATATTCTTAGTCAACTGAAGGTTCAGAGGGACAGCTATTTTTCAGGAAAAGTGATCCCATAAAATTGAATTTCCGATTTGAAATTAGTTTCATAATATTAATTCTTTCTTAAAGTGGTATCATTATTATAGATATAGAAACAATTTAGGAAATGAAGATACGGATCTTCAATAATGAGAGTTTTCATTAGTTTCATATTTTTAAAGTAATTAAATAAATAAATTTCAAAATAATGTAAATAGTTTTTTTTTTATGATAATACTTTTCCAATATTATTTAAATAAGTTGAATTAGGATATCACTTATAATAAATAGGAGAAGAAAACCAAATAGCCTAAACAAAATAGTGATAGTATATTTGGTAGATAAAGCTGATAACTAGTTGATAGATTAAAAGCTAGTTGATGACATAAGTTAGTTGAAAGTTAATATTTGATAGCTGATAACTGTGATAACTGATAGTTGAAAAACTAGCTGATGTGAAAAAAAAATTGTTTGACAAATTTAACCGATAAGCTTGCTGAAAAACACAAAAAGTACATGTTTAAAATATAGTGTTTATGTTATTTTTTTAATTTTTCAAATTATTTTAGCATTATAAATATAATTATTATTGTTTCCATTACCAATCTCGTTTAAAATATTAATACACTAGTTTTTAGTAATCGCAGATAATTTTATTTATCTTTTTCTATTGTAGAGTCAAACTAAAATAATAATAGTAATAATAACAATAATAATAATAATTATCATTATTACTATTATTGCACAATACTAAAATAAGTTTAGATATTTAAGTAATAATTAATAAAGTGATGGAAGAAAAGAATTAATACCTAATAAAATAGTGTAATTTCTCAAAAAAAAAAAAAGGGTTAAAAAGGAATAAAATCAAGAATTTCATGAGATTATTTGATACACTTGTACAACAGTAACATATGAGATAAACTTACACTTTCAAATGTCTATCTAACCAAACAAGACTTATTTGAATACATGGAGCTTATAAATTCTGTAAATAAATTATAAGCTAACTTATTATATTTACCAAATATACCCCGTGTTTGATATATGCCTATGTGACATATGTTTTCGATTGAACTTTGCTAATTCATTTATTCAAGATTTGAGATGGTTATTGAAATTGGAAAAGGACCAAATATAAGGTCGTACAATTTTGTTGCATGTGCTAACCTGCAATGTAATTTTCCGGGGTTTTTATTTTTCTTTTGTGAATTCAATAATCTTACTATAAATGAAGATGAAATAAATTGTATGAATTGTTATCAAAAGCTGAATCAAGTAGAGTCATTACTCTTCCCAACCTTTATAATTTGTATATGTACACTCTTGAACAAAATCAAAATTCGAATATAGAAACAGTTGTCATCTAAGCACATCTCGCGATTAACCTGTAGATTGAAGTGTTCACAAATTAATCGAAACAAATAGAAAATTAGATTATAAAAAAAATAAAAAAGATTTAATGGTCGAAAACAATGAAACAATGACACGGTGCAAGATAGCACGACACGAACTTAAGGTAATTATAAACATAATTACAAAAAATGATACGATGAAACACAACACAAAATTACAAGCATGAATTTACTAAAAATCCTCCTTTTAGAATGTACCAATAAAAAGAGTTTATCCTGCAAAACGCTTATGTTAAGGGAGAAAGAGAGTGGAGCGTGTTGATATCACAAATAAAAACTAGTAGGACAAAATTTATGAATTGACTATTTTATAATTTTGAAATTTGAATTGGAGATCCAATTTAATGATACGTGATTTTTTTTTTAGGGGGAATTCATAAATTCCACATAATTAAATCACCTCTTTGCGAGACTTAAATTAAGAGATAATTCAAAATGAAAAAAGCTAGGATAATATATTCGTAGTCGTTTGGAAATAAAAATTAGTGGGCACCCCTATATTTAAATTCAAACTTGGGCAACTAAAAGTAATCATTGAAAGTAATTGGTACCTTTGGAAATCCTAAGAAGAATTAAGAAGAATCCTTGAGGTGCTATCCAAACGCGCCTCATCCACTTCATTCAATGTCTCATTAACAAACAAAATGGATGATGCTTGATTGGATAGAGTCGAAAGAATTCGTTTTATTTTATTATGGCTTGAAACTTCTTACAGTTTATGGCCATAAACCCCAAGATATTGTCATGCTTTAAGGAAATACATTCATTGGCGATGATGACGTGAGCTGTTAGGAGTTATTTAGGTTACTAATCAAATGTTTCATGCCATTTTGTCCTGACTGTGTTGAATTAACTAGTTTGAAGTTGGATTTGTTGAGAATATCTAATAACCTACCCCCCACCTTCTTCAATTTCATTGTCGTCGTCGGCGCTCTACACTTCATACTTTGATCAGATCGATTCCTAATTTTCACACCACGAGTTGTTGTTCATCGACGTGTTTATCACCCGTCGATTTCACATATGATTTGGTGGTGCGGCTTGTCTGCCTCATTCCAATTCAGAGATAGAGTTACTGGTTCAAATGATTTTATGACAAGTTATAATAATTTTATTATTTGTTGGGGCATCTGTGAAAACACGATGTTAGATGTCTACTACGTTTATTTATTGTGTTTTAGTAAATATTTTACTTAAATTGATGAGTATTGAAAATAAGGTTGATACCTTGTTATAACGATTATTGGATGTGGTAATCTTATTACTGTTTGTGCTAATCATATCACTGAATGTGTAATTTTTGAAAATATAACTGCTGCAAATATATAGTACAATTATTATGTTATAAAAAATAACTTAGTTGAGTTAACAACCATTAAAAATATGAGTAATATTTACCAAAAAATAGTTTACTTTTTGGTGATCATTGAAAACAAGTTCAATTTGTAGTCATACAAGATGTGATAAGCTTATAAATGCATACGGTAATCTTAGTATTAATTGTGATAATCTCTTAAAAATACGACTGCTGAAAAATATAATGGTTATAATATAGATAATATGGTTACTGCTAGTGAAAACTTCATTATTGGTTGTGATAATATTATCTAGAGTTAGTGCAAAAATTATTTTTTTTTGAAATTAATTAATTAAAAATAAGGGGCAAGATTGTAAAAATTGGTTAAAAAGTTAGCGGTAAATAAAAGTGTAAGATTTGTACCTAATGATCTAGAAAAAGTATGATTTAATAGGCAAATATGCTTTCAACTCTTAACTTATTGAATCGATTTTCTATTATTTATTTTATGTATTATATAAACCGATAAAAATTTGAATTTTCAATTGAGTGACACTACAGTAAATGAGTTCGAGTTTAGGCTCATTAAAGCTCAACGTTTGAATTCACACTCATTAAGTTGAACGAGCAAACTCAAATATAATTTTTAGACTCACTAAAAATTCAGCCTGACACATGCTCATTGATTTTTTGAACGAGTAGAACCTAGACATTCAAAAGCTCGCTTCGTCCTGACTTATTTCAACCTTAATCTATGCCGAGACCAAATCCAGTTGTGTATTTCACTTAAAAGATGTTAATTCAGCACCTCGGAGAATAATAGTAATGGCGAAATTTACAAGATACTAGCATATTTAACTAAGTTGTAACCCATTACGTCAAGATAAATAGTTTTTTAATGATGGTCTTACAGTAAAAGTACTTTGTCTGCAATATTTTAATAGATTTAGGTGATAAATTAACATAATTTGTGATTGTAATGTTTAAATTATATTTTTTTGAAACTTTAAAATGCTATATTTTGTGACATTTTCATGGAGTCTCTCACTGAATCAAGTCAATTATGGGAACTATATTGAAATAATAATTGAGCTCGTGGCCCAGTTCATTGAGCTCATGGCCTGCTTGTTAAATCACTAATTTAAGAGCTTGGCCCAGAGTCTGTTAGTGAGGATGTGACGTAACAAAACCCAAGTTAGATTGGGAATTCAAACACAAAATAAAATCTCAAAATTCACGTCTGTCATAAACAAAAAGAAATTCAATTTAATGAGTCGTAAAAACTATGATATAAAGATTTAGCTTTCAAAGATTTAACTATGATATAATGAGTCGTAAAATCAAGATTTAATTTCAGAAACTTTCGGAGGGAGAAGAAGAGAAACGAAACTTTTGAAATATAATCTTATAAATAATGCATTACTTTTCTAGGAAATTATGTGTTTCTCTATAAATATACGAAGTTTCCTTCATACACGAAAGTTTAGAATATAATATCTTATTTAAATAATGTATTACTTTTTAAGGAAATTATGTGTTTCTCTTGTCCCTACATTTTATATATAATTAATTTTATATATTATTTTGATTGATACCCCACTTAAATTATATTTAGGATTAGAGCATCCCTACCGAGAGCTCATTACCTTCTATAATTTTTTATTTCATAAAGTGCAACGTCAACTCTCTCATTCCCATTTATTTTATTGATGGGCGACACTCTTGGTAGGCCAAACTTGATCATTTGTTAAATTGAAATTTCATATCAACACATTATAATACAAAAATCAATACATTATTGATACGGACTAAAATAATCGTACGTAAAATTATGTGATAAATGTGACTATTTGTGGAAAGCGACCTCATTTCCTAGGGAGGGTGTACCCCTGGGAGGTGGGCGAGCTGTGATGATTTGAGTGGGCTGTTTGTGGAGAGTAGCGACCTGTAGTATGGGGATGACTTTTCATATAGGGTCGCGATCTCTTGTAATTTGGGTTGAGTACTTGAGCCCGTTTGTGGATTTAATATACGTGAATTATTATGGGCCTGGTGGGCTGTATGCCCCGCCTTAATTGAGATATCTATGGAGAAGTTTGTTGTTTATGGGAACTTGCCATGTATGAGGAGTCTTAATTGAGAGTCGATTGTGGAGTCCTGGTGCAAATGTAATTCTTATTATGAAAGGTAACCCTAGATACTGAGAATCTTCTCATATCCCTATAAAAGGAGCCCTTGGCTTCTTTCTAAAAGGTTAATGCTGGTTTATGCATTTATTATCTGTGTGCACTAATATTATTGAGAGAGAAGAAGTGTGATTTTCGCTTATTAACTTAAGCGTCGGAGGGCCTTAACGGGCTCAAAATCCGGCCCGTTCTAGGCGTTGTTTTGCAGGGACGGAGAGGTCGCTTGGAGGGTTGCGGAGATTTTGAAGGTCGCTGTGTCATATCTGGAGTTCGTCTAGGTCACTGATCTCTAATTTTGAGGTTAGTACCCCCTTTATTTGGTAGTTCAACTTTTTGGACTCATCAAATTGGCGCCGTCTGTGGGAAAGAAAGACATCGAGTCTTTGAGCGAAAGGCGTGAGAAATTGGATAAACAAAACATGAAGGAGAAGAACATAATACCAAAAGTTTTGGATTACGGATCTGGGTCCAACAACAAGAAGGAAAGGAATCGGTTCATACATCTTGGCGAGAAAGATGTCCCAGGGGAGGAGCAGGAGTACCCTCGCATGAATCCTCTGATTCGAGATGCGGGAAATACACCCCCACCTTCTCCTAAAAAGCAAGTTGGGAGGGGGCTGGCGGAAGAACTGGACAAGCAGACGCCTGGGATAGAACCACAAAAATTGATCCCCGAGGCAACAGGAGGGGGAAACCCATCGAAGGAGGTGCCCGATCAGGGCAAGAAGGGATTCTTGGAGGGGCTTATGGACTTCGTACCTGTCGAAAAGCAGGAGGAGTTGCGTAAGTATTTGGAGTGCGAGCTGAGCAAGGGAAAGGATAAGAGCGAAAAGTTAAACGTTGATAAAGAAGGCGAGTCAACGGTTGGGGAGGAGAAGAAGAATAAGGGGCTTGGCAAGAGAAAGAAAGGAGACATCTCTAGTTCCTCCTCATCCGTAGATTCTCGCGTTCACACGCGGAGGGGAATAAAGTTAAGGCGAGATCGTTACAAGAGTAGAGGTCGCAAGCACCACAGAGACGATAGTGAGAGCAATACCCCTACCCCAGACTCGAGTAGTGACTCTGGGGGGAGGTCGCGGAAAGGTGACAGAGGTCATAAGGGGAGAAGAGAAGAGAGCGAGGTAGGACCACACACTAAGGACTTCAGAGAGTTGCAGGAGGCCATGCTGAAATTGCAGAAGCGGATGGATGGAGAAAGGTTAGAAGGGGAGGAAGGGCATCCCTTTTCAGAAGAGATGATGCACGCAGCGATGCCTCGACATTATAAGGAGTTAGACTTTCAGTACCGGGGAACGACTGATCCAGTCGCACACTTGCAGCTGTTTGAAAACACGAGGATGATGCATAACTATACGGGGGCTGTGGCATGTCGAGCCTTTGTGTCCACCCTGAGAGGGATTACACAGAATTGATTTTACCAACTTCCGAGCGGTAAAATTACGAGTTATCAGGTGTTACAGGCTGCCTTCCTGAAGCAGTTCTCTAGCGTCAGGCAGAGCGTGAAGACAGCCCAGTCGCTCTTCACAATGGTACAGCGACCTGACGAGACGCTGAAACAGTATGTTAATAGGTTTACCAATGCTACTCTAGAGGTCCCTACCGCCACGGATGAGATGAAAGCCGGGGCTTTGCATCAAGATTTAAGGAGGGAGGATTTGCGGAGGTCGCTGGTAAAGAAAGAAGCTCGCACGTACGATGAAGTTCTCGCGAGATGTCATAAATATGTGCAGGTAGAAGAGGAAGAGGAAGAACACCGACTGCGTTTCGGTAGAGAGGTCGCGAACTCGAGAGAAAGAGTGCCTGAGAGAGAGCCAAGGAGGGAGCATAGAAGAGGTGTACGCGGACTCTTGGCCTCAAATGCCGGGGTCAGTGCGAGACAGGAACCAAGTATGAAAATCTAGAGGGAGGAGGATTTCACACCACTAGCTATACCACAAGCTAAGGTGTTTGGTGTCATGGAACGCTCGATACCTGATCTAAAACAGTGGCCGGAGGATCGCACGCCCGTCCCAACACATCCAAAAACTGTCTCCTTTTGTCGATTCCATAACAATTACGGGCATTTCACGGAAAAATGCCGACATCTCAAGGAGGAGATAGAGAGGCTTATAAGGGCAGGGCATCTAAAGGAGGTAATCTACAAAGAGAAGGAGCCGAGCGAGCAGAGGAGGATGTTGCCTCCACCCTCACCGGGAGGCCCACCTCCTGCGCAGGTCGCGAGACAAGGGCGTCAGAGAAACCAGGAGTTCGGAGGGCCCGAGGAAATAAGGGAAGGATAAATATGATTTCGGGGGACCCAATAGATGGTGATTCCAATAATGCGCGCAAAAAACATTCAAAATCAGCTCGCAATAGAACATGGGAGGTCGCTAGTGTTAGCAGACAGCCACAGGTGGTGGGGCCAATCATATCTTTTGGGCCCCAATGATAGGCGCGGACTGCAGGAAGATCACAATGATGCGCTGGTGATTGAGGCAGGGATAGCGGGCTATGAAGTTAGCAGGATCTTTGTAGATAATGGAAGTTCGGTAAACATTATTTATACAGACTGCCTTGAGCAGATGGAGGTGGATAAGAGGGTGAGATCTGTGAATACACCCATATATGCGTTTAATGGGGCACAGGTGAATACGGAAGGTGAGATAACGCTACAGGTAATGTTGGGAAAGGGTGCGAGCCGAGTGGAGAGAGACTTGAAATTTTTGATCATCCGAGGGAGGTCGGCCTACAATGTAATATTGGGGCGACCTACTCTTAATGCATTTCAGGCTGTAACATCGACCTATCACATGTGCATAAAATATCCGGTAGGTGACAAGGTAGGAGAGGTCATCGCTGAGCAACAGGTCGCAAGGTCTTGTTACCAAATGGCAGTCAGAAGGGGGTTGATGGAAAACAAACGAGARAGAGATGGTGATCGGCCGGAAGGGATACTTAGCGCGAAAAAGATGAAAGAACCAGAGACCTCTCTCCAGCCGAATGAAGAGTTAATGGAGATCTCCTTAGAGGAGGACCGACCAGAGTATGTTACGAAGATAGGTACCTTGCTATCTGAAACATTAAGAGACGAGATGATTAGCTTGTTGAGGGGATTTCGAGATGTATTTGCGTTTGGGGAGAAGGAGTTGACTGGGGTATCACCAGAGGTCACGCAACATCATTTGAATGCGGACCCAGAGGCTAGACCTATCAAATAAAAAAGGAGGCATTTCGGGCCCGAGCTCGATAAGATCATTGAGGAGGAGGTGCAGAAGCTGTTAAAAGCTGGACATATCACGGAGATTCAGTTCCCTGAGTACTTGTCCAATGTTGTGATGGTACCAAAGCTGGAGCAGAAGTGGAGGATGTGCATAGACTTTCGAGATTTGAACAAGGCCYGTCCTRAAGATCATTATCCTTTGCCAAGAATTGATCAATTGGTGGACTCCACCTCCGGATGCGAGCTGTTGAGTATGATGGATGCTTCGCAGGGATACCATCAGATACCTCTTGCCAAAGAAGATCAGCCTAGAGTGAGTTTCGTCACTTCCACCGGTACATATTGTTTTGTATCCATGCCTTTTGGATTAAAAAATGCGGGGGCGACCTACCAAAGGCTAGTGGATCGTATGTTTAAGGACCTGTTGGGGTCTACCATGGAGGTCTATGTTGATGACATGCTGGTTAAGAGCAGGCGAGCTGAAACGCATGTGGACGACCTGAGGAAGACATTTCTCATATTACGGCAGTATGGGATGAAGCTCAATCCGAAGAAATGTGCGTTTGGTGTGAGGTCGGGGAAGTTTTTGGGGTATATGGTAACAGAGCGGGGGATCGAAGTTAATCCTGAGAAGGTGCGAGCTGTTATGGAGATGCCTCATCCTCGCACCGTGCGAGAAGTACAGATATTAACAGGTCGGATGGCAGGTCTTAGCCGATTTATTTCCAAGTCGGCGGAGCGAGGCGTCCCCTTTTTCAGGGCGCTTCGAAAGGGATCTCGGTTTGAATGGACGAAGGAAGAAGCGGATGCCTTTGAGGAGTTGAAAAAGTATTTAGCAGAAATACCGCTGCTGACTAAACCCATGCCAGGAGAGGAGCTAATTTTATACGTGTCGGTGGGTGAGGTCGCCGTGAGTTCGGTGCTGATAAGAGAGGAGGACGGCGTGCAAAAACCCATCTATTATATTAGCAGGATGTTGCGGGGTACTGATTTGAAGTACACCGAGCTCGAGAAGGGAGGTTTCGCGCTAGTTACCACTGCAAGAAAGCTGCGACCTTATTTTCTAAGCCACAGGGTGAAGGTGCGTACTAACTTGGCTTTGAAACAAGTTTTGGGCAATCCGAGTGTGTCTGGGCATTTGGTGAAGTGGGCAGTGGAGCTCAGCGAGTATGACGTGGTGTATGAGCCCAGGACCGCTATCAAGGCACAAGTATTGGCGGACTTTTTGCAAGAGATGACAAAACAGGTCGATGAAGAGGTAGAGCCGAAAGCATGGACCTTATACACTGACGGCTCGACCATGGCGTCAGGAGCAGGGTTAGGCGTTGTATTAATTAGCCCGAAAGGAGAGAATTTGGAGTTTGCAATTAAGTTAGGGTATAAGACATCCAATAATGAGGCTGAGTACGAGGCTGTATTACAGGGAATCAAGATGGCTAACGAGTTGGGAGCTAGGAGATTATGGGCGTATACTGATTCCCAGCTAGTAGTTCGGCAGTTCGATGGTTCTTTTGAAACTCGAGAGGAGCGTATGGCAATGTATTTGGGGAAATTGCGAGAGGAAGCAGCTCACTTTGAAGAATTCTCGTTGGAACATTTACCGCGAGCTGAAAATACACGAGCAGATCAGCTCGCCCGAATAGCAGGAGCATTAATGACCTGTGATACTCGAAAAGTCACGTTGATGCAGTTGGATGGTAGCAGTATTGAAAAAGGAGTAGAGGTCATGGAGATCGAGGATAAAGATGACTGGCGTGGACCCATTTGGGATGTTCTGCTCAAAGCACAAGAGGGTGTGGAGAGATTAAACACAAAGGATACTAGAGTCGCAGCTCGCTTTTGTGTGATAAATGATGAATTGTATAAGAGGTCGCGGTTTGGACCTCTTCTGAAATGCTTGGCAAAAGAACGTGGTATGGAGGTGCTGAAAGAGATACATGAGGGATACTGTGGTGATCATGCGAAGGGGAAGGCACTGATGAACATAACAATGCTAGCAGGTTTCTTTTGGCCTGGGATGAAGGCTATGGCTAGCGAGCTAGTCCGAACTTGTGAGAAGTGTCAAAAGCATGGTTCGATTATTCATATACCAGCCGAGGAGATGATGGTGATGAGCTCGCCTTGCCCGTTCGCGCAATGGGGGATTGATATTGTGGGTCCCTTTCCAAGAACCCCGAGTAATAAGGAGCATTTGGTGGTGGCCATTGATTATTTCACCAAGTGGGTGGAAGCTGAGGCCGTCACGGGAACTACCGAGCAGCACATAATGGATTTTCTTTTTGATAATATATTTTGCAGGTTTGGAGTGCCGCGAATCTTAGTCTCGGATAATGGGACCCAGTTTAATGGGCGAAGGATGCAGAAGTGGTGCAAGGATATGGGGATGAAGCAACGTTTTGCTTCTGTGGCGCATCCGCAGGCTAATGGACAGGTTGAAGTCACTAATCGAATAATTGTGCAGGGACTTAAACTGCGATTGGAGAAAGCAGGCGGGCTCTGGGAAGACGAGCTCGCGTCTGTCCTTTGGGCCTTTCGAACGACTCCCCGGACTACCACGGGGGAAACGCCGTTTAGCCTAGTTTATGGAATGGACGCGGTCATCCCTGCTGAGATTGTTGGAGAATCACAGCGATTATTGGCGTTCAATGTGGAAGAAAATGAGAGGTTAGCTCGCGGAGCTATTGAAACGATTGATGAGATACGAGATAAAGCTGCAGCTTGGGTGGAACGTTATAAACAACGAGTGCAGGCTGCCTTTAATAAACATGTTAAACACCGTCGGTTTCAGGTCGGTGATTTGGTTTGGAAGAGAGCTGATGCCTTAAAGGCGACCAAAAAATTAGAGCCGAACTGGATTGGGCCATTCAAGGTAATAAAAGTGTTGCGAGGAGGGGCATACATCCTTGAGACTGTGAAAGGAAAGGTTTTACCACGAAGCTGGAATGTGTGCCATTTGAAGAAGTATTATGCTTAGATGGAGCGCGGGAGAAGGTAACTCTGGACCGGAGGGCACTTCTCCCGCATGAAGCTCGTTTGAAGAAAAAGTTGTTATTTGAGGTGGGAGAGGGTAACTCTGGACCGGAGGGCACCTCTCCCGACCCTGGGATTTATGTTAAGTTGTTGTTTGGGGTGGGAGAGGGTAACTCTGGACGGAGGGCACCTCTCCCGACCTGGTGATTTGTGTTTGTATGTTTTTGGTGAGAGAGGGTAACTCTGGACCGGAGGGCACATCTCTCGACCTGGGAATGGATTATGAGTTGTGTTTTTTTTGTTGTTTTTGGGTGGGAGAGGGTAACTCTGGACCGGAGGGCACCTCAGAGGGCACCTCTCCCGACCTGGCGACCTTAATGATGTGGTGTTTTTGTAAGTACATATGGTGCGGGAGAAGGTAACTCTGGACCGAAGGGCACTTCTCCCGATCAGGCGAGTTGTTCAGAAAGTCGATCAATACAATGAATAAAGTTATGAGAAATTCTTTATGATTGAGTTTTACAAATGCTTGTGATATGGGCAGAGGATAAATCCTGCCAGATTATGCTATTAATAATTCCGACGCTTCTATTAGGTCGAGGAGTGTTTAATTCCGACGCTCTCATTAGGGCGACGATTATTTATAATCCTTGATATTTTGAATAAGATTATGTTTGCATATAGTTGTGGTGAAAGTATACCATAATATATTTCTCATGTTAATAAGTTATTGTGTATTTTGTGATTAAGTGACGGTAAGTATGCTCGTGACGAGCTGATATGATGACGCTCACGGCGAGCTGGAATGATCATGCGACGAGCTAATATACTTTTTGTTTGATATGAGATACTGTGATTGAATTGATAGTGTTTGCGATAATGATATATTGATGATATTTGAATTGTAAAGTGTTTGAATACATAAATAACGAGCTGAAAGATATGGATAAGTTCTAAGCAGGCTTCTCAGGCACAGGAGTAAGACTCGAGGGCGCAGGCTCGGGTGTTGTGGTAATAGGGCCGTTAGATTCGGGTGCGGGCTCAGGCAACAGGTCTTCTAGAGGTGTTTGCAGCTCGCCGTGTACTCCCGCGGCCATGGCTGCTCGGCTCTGATAATGTAGCCACCACTTCGCGTAGATGGACTGTTTCCAGTCACCTTTGAAGAAGCTGAAGGGGGCCTTTTTGTTGATGATGGCTTCAACATTCGGGGTATATGAAACGTTTAGCTCGGCCACCTCTCCCTTGACAATCTTTGCAGCCTCAGCAACCCATTCGGCAGCACCACGAGCCATAAAACCGAAATATATCGATGATGTTTCGTAGGCCTGGATGAGCTCTTGACGGTATGCATCGATAAACTTCCGGCCGTTTTCGCTGAGGAGGAACGTTCGCTGACCCTCGGAAATGCCTTTTTCGCGGGCTGTTTTGAGGAGCTCGGATTGTTTTTGTTGTTGAAGAGCGAGCTCCTCAGTTTTTTTTGCGAGCTCCTCAGCCTTTTGCGCGAGCTCCCCAGTCCGTTTGTTTAGCTCGCCGTTTAAGCGCGCCGTCTCATCCTTCAGACTGTTGTTCTGACTGATGGGAACTGCCAGCTTTTCGTCATAAGCTTTCACCCTTTGGAGCGCTTTGTCTAGCTCCCCCTGCGTTAATGATAGTTGCCTGGTCTGCTGTTCAGCTCGGGTTGTTAGCTCGTCAATGGTTTGCTGCAGATCGGCCCCTGTTGAGCGAGCTATGAACTCTTCCGAGAACTTAGCAAACAAGGGTTCCAACTGTTGGAGTGCTTGCTCGCGAAGAAGAGTTTTAACATCTGCGGCTGTGTCCAATTTTGCCAGCACTTTACTCACATCCGCAGTGCTAGCAGAAGCTGTCGGCAGTCCTTTCTGAAGACGACGCTTTTTTGTTTTTGGAGGGCTGGGGCTTGGACTTCGAGCTTTCGGGCCCTGCGCTTTGGGGCTGTTGGAGACGTTTGGCAGAGGTCGCTTGCCCCTCTTATTTCGGAGGACCAGCTGTATCTCCTCCTCTTCATCGTCGACCGGTTCAGGTGTTGGTCGAGGGGCTTTTTCAGTGTTGCTGGAGATGGGGGCGGCGCGAGATGTGGAAGAAGTAGCTTGTTTCTTCTTTTCTTGTTAATGAAGGAAACTGAAAATAGAGAGATCATGTTATAATTTCATTTTAGCACAATATGGATGAATATAATTGCAAAACCTACAATACCCACCGAATTCACGGCTAGAAATGGCAAGATCCGGCTCCACCGGGCGAGAATCGATGCCCGCGTAACGGAACATGGCGGAGCGGTCAGTGATGAGGGCCAGGTCGAAGGGATGACGGCTCCACTCCATGAGCTGGTCAAAATATTTATGGTATAGCAGGGGGTCTCCTTTGAGGGTTGCTGGTTTGATTTGGGGAGGAGTATGATCTTTCAGCTCGATTATAAAAGGCCAAGCTTCAGTATTATGAATGAAGAAAAAGTTTCTCTTCCATTCGTGGACTTTATTGGGGGGACTAGTAAGGAATTTAGGTCGCCCTAAGCGATAGGAGAGATARAAKGAGTTTTKTTGGTAYTTTACTTGGAAACWAWAATRAAAGAARCCAGGGTCGGCAYGGGCRTTGTAATATTTACAGAGCAAGAGGTAYCCGGCCAGGTACTTCATGGARTTGGGRGTTAGTTGMAGAAGTGATATATTATACATGTTAGAAATCTCGACATAGAATGGGTGAGCGGGGAATCTAAATCCTGCTACCAATAATGAATCAAATAATGTAATGTGATTGGGAGGAGGTCGCATGGGGTCGGCATGCGGGCTGTCGGGTAAAACCATTTTGGCAGTGAAAGGAAGGTTGAGGATACGTTTAAATTGTTCCAGCTTTTTTGGGTCAGGAAGTAGCCAATAATTGTGTTTGATTTCTTTGGTTGTTAAGGATGATGAGGGTAGGTCGTCGAAAGAGAGGGATCCATCTACAGTTATGGGATTCTCCCGGAAGTGTGCAGTGGATGCAGGATTCCTCGATTCATGGAGAGGAATGCCTTCTAGGATAAGGGGGACCTCAAGAGTAAGAAGGGGGAGGTCGCTAGAAGGATTATTGGCTATGGTTTGGGCTCGAAGTTCTTCCCATGAGACATCACCCTCTGGCTCATCGCGTAGGCCAGAGGAGGGTAATGCTAAGGGTTTTGGCCTCTGTTCGATAATGAAGGGGTTTTCAGCGAGATCGGAATCAGGAGAAAGAGATTGGGTTAAGGGGTTATTGTCGGATGTGGCTGATGATTGTTTCATGACAGATATATTCAGGGGGAGATAACACAGCAAATAAGCGTAACTCAGCAGATGCAGTTGAAATTTAAACATATAATTAAATTTGAAAAAGAATCTGGGGACTTACACATATTGACGAGCTTGCAGATCGCTGGTAAGCGGCGAGTTAACGGTGGATCCTTGAGTAATGGTAATGAGGCGAGCTTTTTTGCAGAGCGACAATGGTGAAAATTTTAGTTGAGGTGGAGTAAAATGGTGAATTGGGGAGACGAGACGGTTTTGTATGGGGAGGCGGAAAAGCTGATGTGACAGATAGGAGCGGGATTAATTAGGGTTTGCAAAGGGAATGTTTTGGACCATTAATTTTCGGGCCCATTGAACTTATTATATGCCGAGATTTTAAGATTGCGACGCGTGGCAGGCTTCATTTAATGAAGCGTCAGTGAGATGAGACAGAAAGAAGGAAGGCGTGTTTTGACTTTAAAGTTTCGCTATGATTATGGTCTTGCGTTTTTGAGGTCGGCTGGTACAAAGGTTTTCAGGCCGCTTTATGAAAAAGGAGGTTGAGCTCGTAATGATGCATCTCGTGGGCCGCCTAAGTTGTTGCACTTGGGGACTTATGATTATTTTTGAGAAGAGAGCTCGATACCTTTCAGGTCGCGTGGACGTGTTGCGACCTGTTATAGCTCGGTTTGAGTAAATTGGGTGATTCTGATGCGAGCTTTAGCGCGATATATTGATGTTTGGTTTGTGTGCTTGTTAATACTTTTGAAATTTTGTGTTTACATGTCCTACCTGATTTCATACCTCAACCAGTTAGAACATGGAGGACTAGCTGATACGGACTAAAATAATCGTACGTAAAATTATGTGATAAATGTGACTATTTGTGGAAAGCGACCTCATTTCCTAGGGAGGGTGTACCCCTGGGAGGTGGGCGAGCTGTGATGATTTGAGTGGGCTGTTTGTGGAGAGTAGCGACCTGTAGTATGGGTATGACTTTTCATATAGGGTCGCGATCTCTTGTAATTTGGGCTGAGTACTTGAGCCCGTTTGTGGATTTAATATACGTGAATTATTATGGGCCTGGTGGGCTGTATGCCCCGGCTTAATTGGAATATCTATGGAGAAATTTGTTGTTTATGGGAACTTGCCATGTATGAGGAGTCTTAATTGAGAGTCGATTGTGGTCCTGGTGCAAATGGAATTCTTATTATGAAAGGTAACCCTAGATACTGGGAATCTTCTCCTATCCCTATAAAAGGAGCCCTTGGCTTCTTTCTAAAAGGTTAATGCTGGTTTACGCATTTATTATCTGTGTGCACTAATATTATTGAGAGAGAATAAGTGTGATTTTCGCTTATTAACTTAAGCGTCGGAGGGCCTTAACGGGCTCGAAATCCGGCCCGTTCTAGGCGTTGTTTTGCAGGGACGGAGAGGTCGCTTAGAGGGTTGCGGAGATTTTGAAGGTCGCTGTGTCATATCTGGAGTTCGTCTAGGTCACTAATCTCTAATTTTGAGGTTAGTACCCCCCTTTATTTGGTAGTTCAACTTTTTGGACTCATCAATTATAATAACAACTCAATACATCATAAGTACAAAAACATTGCAGTACAAAAACCAATAAATCATAGCACGGGTCAAAGATTTTCTAAAAAACTAATACTTTACAGTACACCTAATATTCGCAGTATAAAATCTAATACATTATGGTATCGGGTCAGGTGGTCTAACGGGTCAACGGGTCATGACCCGTTAATGTGGCCTAACACAAGTGTTTGCCATTATTTAGAGTATCTAAAATGAGAGAACGTGAATTTCTAATGACGTGGCAAATGGAATATAATTTATGAAAAAAAATTGAATGGTAATTGAGTTGTAAAATTAATTAATTATTGATTGGTAAAGAAGAGAGTGAAGTAAATTAATGAATAAATAAGAAAAATATTGAACAATATCAAGATGCAAATAATATGCTAGGCATTATTTTTATTTTTCATTGCCACATAATAATTTTGAACTTATATGAAAAAATATTTTACTCTTATCGACCATTCACAAATTTATTTTTTATTAGTCATACATGATCCCTATTTACTTTCGTTATATTGTTATATTCAATACTATTAATATCTATATATTAAATTTATTTAATCAATCACACACTAATTCCACACACATAAAATAGGAAGAAGGAAAAAAAAACAAGTCGATGCATGTACATATTATATTAATTACACACGCGCATAGGAAATAAGAAGGGAAAAAAGGTCGGTCTCATGCTGCAGGCCATTGCCATTGCCTGCCGCCTTCACTCTCACAAGTAATATCTAAATTAAATATTAATCATACAAAACTCCCTAAATTAAAATTAATAACAATTATAAAATAATACTTCAATTAAACTTAATTATATAAAACTCCTAAATTGTACCCTAATTGTACAATAGTACCTAATTAAATCTTAATTGTACAATAATACCTAAATTAAATCCTAATTTAAAAAAAAACCTAAATTATATTCTAATTATATATTAATACCTAAATTATACACTAATTATATAATTATTTCATATAATTTTCAAAAATTAAAAATCTTAATTCACAGAACAATTCAAACAAATTACCAAACAAAAAAGAGACAAAACACCTTGTGGGCGGCGGGCGGCTGACGGAGGGGCGGGCTGGGCTGCTGGGCGAGCGATCGTTTTTTTTTTTGTTGTTGTTGTTGCTTCTGCGTATGAAAGTAGATTAGGACTGCTTTAAAACAAATATGCTGACGGGCACGAAACCCGTCAATATTTTTTTTTTAATATTGTTGAAGGGTACAAGCCCGTCAGCAAAAGAGCCCGCCAGCGGCCTGTCAGCAAATCCGTCGTTGAATTAAAATATTGACGGCTTGCGGACGGGCTGCTCGCTGACGGTCTTTGCCCGTCAAAAAATTCTGCCCGTCAGCGGCCGTCAGCAAATGCTGACGGGTTTTTTGCTCGTCGGGAAAATCCATCAGCATTCGCATGTTTTTTTTTGTAGTGGTAGTATGAATTTTAAAATATAATAGTATGAAATCTTATTTATTTTATTCAATTTTAGTATGAAATTCACAATATCAGTTTGAATTTCATATATAGTGTATTACCTGACTACCGAAAATGAATCCCAATGACCTGTTGCTCTAGAACGATACGACATGCACCCATGAACAACCGTCAGAAGGGTACTAGAAGGTTTTTACGGCGAACCCCCTCCGATACTTAAGTTAGTTTATGAGTAAAATTTGGTAGAGTAAGGATTTAATTAAAAAAGAATTACCTCTTATTAACTATGTACTTAACTATTTTAATAGGCATACATTTTTAGGATTTCGGTGGAATCAAGGACCATTACGCCACATCATCCTGTTAATCATTCTCTTGCTATTCTACCCCGAGCCCGTACCACGAACAATTTCAGGTACCAAACCCCGAGTCTCGAGCCCAGGTGCCAAAGATTCGAAATCAGAACTAAAGCATTTATGCTC
>BMAC01001220.1:47475-86086 GCA_014905375.1 Phtheirospermum japonicum
CCTCACTCACAATCTCAGCCTTGTTTTCCCGGCTCCTACTCCGCAGGGCAGCAGCTATATCCACGTCGTGGAATAAAATATCCAGCAGTTAGAAAAGTAAAAATTAATCACGTTTTAAGCATACTACCAAAAAAAAAAAAAAAGAATCACATTTTTCTCCAGGAGAACATTTATTTCACAGCCTTCATAAACAACATTTTTTTCTACTATATTGGTCCCTTTATAAAGCCAAAATGAAAAGATTAAGAAAAAACGTGTGAGCAAGGCTAAGGCATATTACACTGCACTGTAAGACGTCGTAATAGCAAACTGGCGAGGTTTATCTCAGTCACTGATCCACCCATTAAACCTAGTACGAAAAGCCTCCCGTTCAAATTCAGGCTTTCCAAGTTCCTCTTCAAGTATGATGCTCCGATGTTATCTAGTATGACATCGACACCTGTCATTGAACAATAGCCGGTCGGATATTAAAACCAACGAAAAGCAGATCAGAATTTATTTTGGAGGCACACTCCTGTCAAACTGCCTGACTGTTAGGGTTGGTTCCCTGAAACTAAATCTTAAGATAAAAAATAAAAATAGATACAAAAAAAAAAAACAGAAAACCCTAAAAAAACTTGACTAACTAAAAAACTAAAAAAGATAACACTAAAATAATAAAGGGAAAAAAACTACAAATAGAATCCTAAAAAACCGTAAAACTAAGAAAAAATGGAAGGAAAAAAAAAACTAAATAAAGAATCGTAAAAATAAAAATAAAAAGTCAAAAACTAAAACTTGGGCACTGCCTCACGAAATGTACTCTGTCAGACGGTTAGACACTAGCTTTTGTATTTATTCTGATGCCACAACAACAAAATTAATGGACTATTGCAATTAAACCACCTTGTCCTCCAGTTTCTTCTTTCACCCTCGAAACAAAATCCTCAGTCTTGTAATTGATGCAAACATCAGCTCCAAGGTCCTTGCAAGCAGCTAGTTTCTCTTCGCTTCCTAATTGACAGAAAATATAATGTTATCAAATTAAAATTAAACTCATTATTATTCAGAATCACCGGATATCGCCGTTGATTCAACCTGCAGTGACAAAAACTCGGATGCCGTGGTATTTAGCCAGCTGAATAGCAAATGTACCAATTCCACTGGAGCCCCCATGGATCTGCAATTACATGTCAATTTTAGAGCTTGTTTAGTAAACGTACAAATTTCAAACAATCTTATGCTCGTTTGATGACATTCGTGAACAAGTTCGATTATAATTCGATTTACACTTAAGGTTTATGTATTAAAAATCAATTAATCTAATAATAAGGTTTCTCATTACTCTTATTGTATATAAATAACAAACATGTTAACGAACAAGTTAACAAACATAAACACGAACATGTTTGTGAACGTGTACATGAACAATTCAAACATCTAAAATCATGCGTACCAAGAAAGTTTCTCCTTTGGATAAGCGGCTCATCATAAATACAGTGGACCAGACCGTACACGCTACCTCAGGTAAACCACCTGCATCCTCCAAAGAAATGCCAGCTGGCACAGGGAGAATTTGCCCGGCCGGGACCGCAACCTTCTCAGCGTATCCTCCTCCACCAAGAAGAGCACATACCTTTTAACACAAACTCAAATTATAACTTATAATAACCACATTAAAAAAAATAAAAAAAATTGCGCACACAGTCATTTTATCGAACACATATCAGACAGAGAGAAGTTATTTTTATTTCCACCACCACTACAGATCATCGTGATTCGTAAACCGAAACGAACTCATGGTAAGTAGATTTTGATTTTTCCTTAATGAAATCCAACAAGTTCTTTAAAGCCCAGAATCTTAGGAAATAATAATCACCACATAGACATAATAATTACCTTGATCCATGCCTCAGTTCTTCTTTCTTTGAAGTTTGCTGCAAATTAGATTTCTAATAAATTCTTTTTCCTCCTGCGCAATTACATTTTTCTTTTTTTCCTTTTTCGCATTTAATTTAATTTATCATCGCATATAACCGATACATATAATCACAAGTGATTGAAATTTTAAATCTAAAATTTAAAATCTTAAAATTAAAAAAAATAAACCTAAAACAAAAAATTAAACACTAAAAATGGAATTAATCCCTAAAATGAAAAACTAAACCCTAAAATTGAATATTAAACTATAAATCCTAAAATTCTATCACATATAAATGACACATATCATCACATATAACTAACACATATCATCACATATAACTGGCAGAATGATAGATTTTTGCCCGTACCTTAAAATGAAAATTAAATAAAAAAATTAAACTTTAAAATGAAGTATTAAATCATGGAAAACTAACCCTAAAATGTAAAACTAAACCCTAAAATGGGAAAGTAAACCCTAAACTCTAAATATTTGACGTCATATCATCACCTATAACTATCATATATCATCACGTATAACTGTCATATATTATCACGTATAACTATCATATATCGTCACGTCGAACAAGGTACACCTAACAAGGTGCACCCAGGTGCACCTAATAAATTGCCGAATAATACAACCCTCTTTTCTTTGTATAAAACTTTACTATACCTTATTTTCATGGTAACAATAAGAAGTAGGGATGAGCAAAAAATCGAAAAATCAAAAATTGGTTCCATGAAAATTCGGTCCAGTTTTCGGTTTGAAATTTAAAAATTCAATTATTTTGGTTCAGTTAAGTTTTGCAAATAAATTTTGGTTCGGTTTTTAACCGAAATATAATTAAAAAATATATTATTTATTGTTATTTTTTATTAATTCGGTTTTATTTTTAATAAATATTTCGGTTTTCGATTTTTTGGTTTGATTACTTCGATTTTAGACCTAATTTTGGTGTAGTTCGGTTTGAAATTGTATGCAAAATTCGATTTCGGTTTTTTCGATTCAGTTCGATTTTCGGTTGAATCGATCGAATGCTCACCCCTAATAAATATATTTCTTTAACCATAAAAAAAACTCTTTTTCCTACTAGGTTTATAAAAAATACATTTTTTTACAAATAAATTTGACGAAATGACTACTATACCTATCAATTTAAAATTAACAATAAAACTCACCTACCTACAAATTTTTTAATATTTATAATTTTGCCCACTTTAATTTATAAGATATTATTAGAGATCAGGTTTATTAAGAATTTTAAAAAATCTTATTATAATTATGTGATTAATTTTTGGTGAGAAAATATCTTTAAAAAAAAGATCCGAACGAGTGTTCGATATGTATTTATTTCAGGCGATATTTCAAAATTCTGAAAATATACGAATTACAATATTAAGAGAAAACAACATATTAGAACAACTTATATGTTGAACAAGCTCTTGCAGGAGTCAATAGGAAAATCTTGCGAGAAACAAAAGGCATATCACTTGAGTTACATCTGAGTAAATTAAATGCTAAAAACGGATCTTATGAATCATATGGATCCAACTCATGAATCTCATCAATAGATCTAATTGCAACGAAGTTATAGCAGATTCCTCTTAAAATCCTAAGTATTTTAGAAAAATCCAAAACACGGTACAAGACATCAACCACCATCAATAACGTATCCAAGTGCAAATGAAAGAGATACTTGAACATCAAAAGAAAACACGAGAAATCCTAATTCATGTTCAAAAATGAGTCAAGGCCCTTGAAACTAAGCCAAGTACATCCGGAGGAAGGCGACGTGTAACTTTCGAAATGGAACTCCTTTTACATCAAAAAGGGAAACCAACCGAGGTTATAAGACAACCAACGGATGAAGAAAAAATGATGGCTATCATCAAAGGAACTCCATTACATCTCAAGAAGTAATGCAAAAAAAATCAATATTGAAGATCTACACGACCTTGTTGAATCCTTCACCATATTGGTATTGTAGATCTAAAAATAAACTCACGAGATCTTCAGCCTTATTTCCGAGAAGTGCTCTTGCACCACCACCACCAAGTCTCAATCCAGACGAAAGTACGGTTTCACATAAACCATTACCAGATGCACCAATGCCATATGTCGATGATTTTACCATAAAAGGAGATCCTATAGACATAGTGAGTACCAAGCAGGCATTCTCGAAGGCCCAATATTCTTGACACGCCATACGAAAAATCCCAACTTGATCCTATACAACCGTATAGATTAATGTGATTAATGTTAAATTTGGATATTTCAGATTTTAAGATTTGAGAAATATTAATAGACGACTAGGCATCTGCAATGCGAATTGCAATTGGGACTCTCGACCTAGAAAATGAAGGGTTCATTTTACTTCTTGAAATGAGTCTCGAAGAATCGGTAAAGATCGCATAGGATTTAACGGGATCAGATATAAAAATGGGAGTTATATTTGGAGAATCATTAAAAGAGAGAGTCGATAATATGGACAAATTATTCAAAATCAATTTTATCAGCACAGGATATTTCGAGGGTATGGAAGAGGAGAAACATAAAATATATCGACAAGCCCTCTATTACCTTAGATTATAAGGTATTTGTCATGTCGACGAATACATTCAGCTATGGGAAAGCCAAGGTGAACGAAAATATCAAGTCCTTGGAGAGATGTTTATTCAAGAATATAAGCCAACAACTGATATGGATACAGTTACTAGAAAGTTGTCATTTCTAAAATTCAAGTTAGTAGAGTGGTGTCACCAGGCAGGACTTTATAAGAATAACAGGAGGTTAAGAGGAATCAATAAATTGGCTCCTCCATGTTGTGATGAAAATGACATTAGGATAGTAGTTGGAGGTCATTCACAGAGACATAAACGGAGGAAAGAAAGAAGCCACGCTTATGCTCGGGGAAAAAAGAGAAGGTTTTTAGGGAAACAAAGAATGTTATTGATAAAACAAAAGATTCGAAACTATAAATCAGGATAAAGAACAGGGTCGAGCCAAAGGCGGGGCTCATTTTCAAGCCAAGGAAGCATTAGCAGAACTCCAGCAAAAAGAACTTTCAGACGAACTCACTCCAGAGCTAATAAAAATTCTAAAGATTGCAACTGCTGGATGTGTTGAGTAAAAGGGCATATTTCAACATATTGCACATAAAATAAAAAAAGAAGAGTTTGACAGTTCGAGACAACTCCAGGATTCGAAGAAGCTGTATACTATCATAACCTAGTACATGTGTATCAGTTTGAGAAAATTCCCTCAAATGAAAGCATCTATTAAGAATAGATATACTCTGAAGATGGAAGTAAATCATATTCAAAATCAAAGTGAAGGAGAATTTCTTCAACAAGTGATTGAATAGGATATGTCAGGATTCCTCTCTCATACAACGGTTTCTCATAAAGTACTTATTAGAATAATGAAAGAAGATCCAAAGCTCTAAGGCCTTATTCGGTCTAAGACTGCGAATACTATGATTGAGATTCTAAATCTCAATCCTAGTTTGTTCTACAACTCAAATTTTCAACCCACAACCAACAATTTCTTACACTTAACCCCACACTCATCTCTTTTATTGCATCATCATTATATTTAAAAAATTAAATATTACTAAATATAATATAATAATACATTATCATCCACTTTTCAGACATGATTTGACATCAAATACAATATAAGCATACATTATCATTCACTTTTCAGACATGATTTGACATCTATAGTAAAAAGTAAAGGATTCTGAATCCTATAACAAACACAGATTCTTACTATTTACATAATTTTGAATACTCAAGATTATGAATACCAAGATTCAGAATTCCAACGAAACCTAGTCCAAACAACCTCTAAATGTATGAAAGATTTACAATAGAAACAATGAAAAAGGCAATTGATAAGTTGGGGTTGATAAAGCAAAAATACCAAATTATCCATAAAATTTCCACGGGAGAATTGACGATACCCACATAGTACACTGGAAACCAAATCGAGATGAAACTAATCCCCTATAGTGAAATTCAGGAGATTAAGAGCTGACTCAAAATGAAAATGGCAAATACACTTTTATGGATCCATATCGGAGCCATCAAAGTAATCATAAAATTAACTTTTAAAGAAGAAGTTGATTCACCATTAAATCTCGCTCTCTTTGATAAAAGAATCTCAAATCTCAAAAATTCTTATCTTGGAGAGATCAGAGGAAATCTATACGTGGAAAAATTGGCATTTAATGCGTACTCAAGAATTGCGTATAATTTAGCGGATCAAGATTTCAATAGAGTTTTTACCCTTCATCAAGACTTTAAGAGGCAAGACCTGATGACGGAGGGAAACAAAACCTACTCGATTACATAAAAGATTTTGTATACACTCTCGAATACTCATCATTCGGAAGTATTCTTGAATGAATTCATAGAAATATCAAGAATCTTCGAAGACGCGGTAAAAACCATCTTATCGGAGATCGTGCAAACTCCAACAATTGGAGAAATCGACATGAGGATTCAAGATCGTATTGTCCTTAATAAAAAATAAGAGTTTCATGATCGAACCGAGGAGAATATTCTTTCAACAAGACAGAATGATTAGTGGACCTTATTGAGAAGGTCCAAGAACCAGCCAAAGCACTCGAGCTTCTGAAGTGTTCAAGAGTAATGGAGAATTGAAGTGCTCGGAAGGATGGAGAGGTATAGAAGTGATATTCGACATCACATAGAATGATAATATCTTTCCTTGTGATGCATTAAATCACTTACAACAACCTTCCATAGGAAGATATCAAGGAATTCTCAATATCGGAGAAATTAAAATGGTGATTGAGAGTAGCGCCGGAAAAATTCCAGAGCAACTAACTCTAGGGTTAGAATTTCTCGAGGAACATAAAACTTGGGAAAGATTGAGAGATGAAATGGGGTTTACAGTGGGTGAAAAAAGATAAATAATCAGATGAGCAGCAATCTATTCTCCATATACATTCCCGTTGGAATGATATATAAAAAATATCGTATATATTATTTTACATCCTATATTGATGCAGGCGCAGGGATCTACAGCTAAACCAGAAGTCTTTCATAAATAAATGGAAGAAGAATTGTCCCTAGTGACGGGAAGAGATTTATCTAAAAGAATTCTTATCCTTAAAATAGGAATCAAGCAAGTAGAAATGATGATGGGAGGAGCAAATGGTACTCCATGGTATAAGGTCAAGACTCCACCAATCTATTTCTACGATACAATAGTGGATATTCGATTGGGAAATAATTTTCTATTGACATTTAAAAGATTTACACAATTAAATGAGACTTATTTTCAAAACCCCATGTGATCATAAGATTATAGTCCAGCGACTACGAGAGGCATTCCACAAAAAGATGTCAATCAGATTTCACATCAAGAGGTGGTTATGAAGCCAAACTTCGACACCCCAAAAAGAAGGATCGGAGAAGGTATGGTGAAGCAATTCTCCAACTAAGGATTGAGAGCCTAGGAGGCCGAAAGAAGGAAATGATCAAACAACAAACAATTGAGATCCTCAAAGCCAACCTAAACACAAACTCGCGGCCAAACACCACCATGAAAGAACAAATTTCATTAGAGGATATCAAAACAAAGATTCAAAAGAATTTCAACAAAAATCCTCTAGCATGGTGGGATAAGAATAAGCTCAAAGCATCTTTGAAGGTGAAAAACGGAAAAAAGAACGAGCTTGTTAGATATATGTCTATCCTGATGAATCAAGAAGATCGAAATGATATGCAGCAAATACTTAAAGGAACACATTGACCATAAGTTGATTGAAGCAGGCGTCTCTCCATACAACAGTTCAGAGTTTTTAGTCCTCAATCATGGAGAAATAAAAACAAAAAATCCAAAATTAGTTATTAATAATAAGGAAATCAATAACATCTTGTAATTTTATGAATATTACATTTAAGTAGATAATATTTGGTAAACTACATTAAAAATGCCAAAGTGTTTTCTAAATTTGATTGCAAATTTGGGTTTTACCAGATTAAGATAGAGGAAGGAAAGCAAGAAGTTCACGACATTCTCCACACCAGAAGGACATTATATATAGAATGTTATGCCCATGGGCCAATCAAATGCACCTAACATATATTAAAGAAAAATGGATAATGTCTTTAAGAATTATTTTAGTTTCATGTTAGTATACATTAGAGATATTCTCATCGCATCGAAAAACATGAAAGATCATCTAAAATATTTGAATACATTCTCAGATGTTTGCCATTAAAAATGATTAGTGCTTTCAGAAAAGAAAGCAGAAATAGCTACGAGAAATATTGAGTTTTTTGGATAGAAATCGATGAGTTTGGGATCATTCTACAAAATTATATAGTGGAAAAAATACAAGGATTCCCAGATATACTCAAGGACAAAAAGAAACTTCAGGGTTTTGGGGGAGTTTTTAATTTTCCTAAGATGTATATAAATACTGTTGAGAAATTTATTCTTGGGAATAATTCCTTATTTAGTTGTTTGCCTTTCTTGGACACAAAATAAGTTAGGAAACTAGATTTAGGAGTATATTGTGTTTCCTAGTTTATGTACAAGACTTTAATTATTCCTAGATTGTGATTAGAATTTGTTTTTAGGTATTTACCAAGTTTAGGATTCTAGGATTGTCTATTTAAGACAAAGAATCCTAAAGCTTGCACAGACGATTTTTAAGCACGGGATTTTGAGGAGAGAAGGACGACGCAAGACGCACGGCAAAGCAAGGAAGAACACGAAGAACTACTTTGAGCCATTGATCGTGATTAACAAGCTCTTCGAAATTGCGTGACCGACGGAGAAGATCTTGCCATTCCGGCAACAAGTATTTAGTATCAAGTTATTGATATTTAGTTTTCATATATTACTTTATATTTTTGTATTGAGCGTGAACAAGAAAGTAATATAGTTTTCGGGTTTGTACACCCAAGTTCACAAGTACTTTTACTTGTGAACTGAATTTGTTCAATCGTGTTCTCGTATTTTAATTCCGCTGCATATATTTTCTTTACTCTGGTCGATGTTGCTAATCAATGTTGTTTAACATTGACTAACAACATCGTGAATCTGAGAATTATTCTTATATCCATAGACCTTCAAATTTTACAATTGGCATCTAGAGCGGGTTACTTAACCTTTTAAGTACTGATCCTCATTTGTCTAGGTACTATGGATACTCCGAGAAAGAAGAGCATGGTTGCTACAGAGGATGTGAATGATTCCGAGTCAACTGAACCTGATCCATCCTTATTTACCCATGTTGTATGGGACGACGATGTCCATGTTGGTTTGCTTGCAGACAACATCATGTGCCTGAATGCCGAGACCACTGATTATTATGAGGAATACGAGCAGCTGAGTATTGACCACCAAAAATTGTTTGTCAGTTGGAGTAAACAGGTACTCAAGGCCAAAGATCTCGCAAAGGAAGTAGAAAAGCTAACCAAAGAAAAGGATGATCAGCTTGACATAATTGTTCGCTTGGAAACGTCGCTCACCAAGAAGGATGCTGAGCTAGAAAAGGTGAAAACCGAGTTGAAGGAGGCCCAAGAAACCCTCACAAACCTCAACAAAGGCAAGGCCACGGTGGATGAGATTCTGGAATCGAGTATCACGGATTGTTCAAAATACGGGATTGGATACAAGCATGTTTAAAAGCCAATTTCAAGTCAAAAGGTGAAGTCGACCAAACGCCACAAGAGAAGAAGAAGACAATACGTGTGCCATCACTGTGGTGAACCAGGTCACATACGACCATACTGCTGGAAGTTTGTTGGCAAGCAAACTCATATTAAAAGGTCGAAGCTGACTGCTGAATCCAATGTTGGTTTCCGTCATACCAACATCAATACCAACACCAAGTTCAAACAAGTGTGGGTCAAGAAAAATAACGTCAAGTGCAATATGATCCATACCTCCCTGAAATCTCATGTCCCTGGAGCCTGATATTTTGATAGTGGATGATCTAAGCACATGACCGGCTCGAAAGATCTCCTCTCGAATATTGTCAAGTTTAATGGAGGAAAGGTGAAGTATGGTGGAGGTGCAAATGGCCAAATCATTGGCCAAGRAACCCTTCATGTACCTGGTATTGCAAAGTTTGAGAACGTGTTGCTAGTCAAAGGTTTAACGGAGAACTTGATAAGTGTTAGCCAACTGTGCGATGGTGATTTCAATGTCAAGTTCAATCATAAAAAGTGTGAAGTCTATGACGAGGATGGTGCATGTATCCACACTGGTCAGAGGACTTCTGACAATTGTTACCAAATTATTGGTGATGTGTTCTGCAGGTACAAGATGCTGGAAAGATTGAACATAGATGAAGATGCACATGTTAAAAATTGAAGAAACTGGCGATGTTGGTTACGGTGATGGTTTTGGGAACTCAACATCAAACCCAACATCGACTCAAGCTGATCCAAAATTAGACTCAGATTCAGATAAAACGTTTGCTCCAGTCACTCGTATTGAATCGATGGTAAGTGAGTTTATTACGAAAATATCTGATACATTCGAGATGAGCATGGAAGCTAAAGCCGAGTATATTGTAGCTGGAAGTGCTTGTACACAGTTCTTGTGGATGAACCAAATGATAGAGGACTACGGTCTACATAGAAGAACAATAACTGTGCTCTGTGATAATCCCAGTGCCATTGATATCTCGAAAAATCCGGTCCAACTTTCTCGAATCAAACACATTGACATAAGGTACCACTTCATTCGAGATTTGGTTGAGAGGAAGATTGTTAGCCTTGAACATATTGGAACTGACAATCAGCTAGCTGACATCTTCACTAAGGCATTAGATTACGAGATCTTCTCTCGTTTGAGAAGAGATCTCGGTATGTGCATTGTCTAACCAATGTTGGTTTGTGATGTTGTGACACCCAATAACAACATCAGTCACAACATCTGTATAATTTTGCATGTATTTTTTTTTTCTGTTCATACATAATCATAATGCATTGAGTATAATTGAAAAGTGCAATAAGGTCTTGTGTTGCAATAAAAGTGATGGCAAAAAGACCAACCTCTTCGATTAGGTGATTGTGGGGCTTGCCCGCAGAAACTTGTTTTCTCCCAGGTCCAAAAACAAGAGGTGTTAACAGCAATTGCTGAAGATCAAAAGATTCAAATCCCTTCAAGGATGAAGTAAATATGGATACAAAGAGATCCAATCTTTAAATTTCACCTTCTTGAGAGATCTTGACGTAGTCATTAACTTGGGTTAAGGGGTAAGCTTCCATTGACTTCACCTGAGGTAATGTTGGTTAATGATGTTGTCGGTAATAAAAAGCAACATTGGATCAAGCACTGAAATCATAATGTATTCTTTTTAACCTTTTTAGGTCATGAATTTTAGGCATCCCGTAGGACATTCATACTTTGTAAAGATGCCATCTTGCTGTGCGTTCTGTTGTTTGTGTTCGTGTCTATCTTGAATTCTCTTAATCTTGTTTTTAATCTTTCTAACCGCGTGTTTCAATGGTGTTATAATCAGAGGATGGGACAGGTAATAAGAGGTTAATTTGGCGAGTGAAAAATTACTTTGCAAAGAATTTGTTCAACTATGGTGATGGTTTATAAAAATCTAGCTCTATCTCGGTTTTAATTTGTAGTTGGGATTTGTGGTTTTTATTTCCAAAATTGAGATGATGGAGTAGTTGAGTGGAGATCGTGTGTCTTATTTTGAGAAAGAGTGGGGGAGCTATTTTCTTAATTTTACTTTTTCTTTCTCCAAACTTTACTGCCTGCGACACTCGATTTTTTGTTTGTAGTTGTTTTCAATCTCTTGCAAAATATTGAATTCACCATCACCCGGCAAAGCTCCGGAAAAGAAGAAGTCCAAAGCTGTCGTATTAGCCCATGTTGGTTCTGGTGTTGTGTCACCGAAACCAACATCCCCTGCAGACAATCCTGCCTCCTCTCCAAGCTTCGATTCTGACAATGTTCCATCTGCCAGTGCACCGATGTCAACAACTGCCTCCGACCACTCTGCTAGCTCTGATGAGGCTCCGTCTCAAGCCGTCGAAATTGAAGACATGGAGCCAATCTCCACGAGGTTCTTGGCGAGTGAAGCTGAAGAGCTGTTATTGGGATTTTAAAATCGAGTCTTGATTGCTGAGCGTCGAATCCCTCATTGGTGTTTTCGTGAAGCAGAACCTGATTACCTTCTTTAGGCACCAAGGTGCCTCTTCGAGCTGGTGTCATGTATGATGTTGGTTCTGGTATTCCCAACATCAGTACCAACATGGTTTATTTCTCTGCTCTATTTGTCCGAGCCCGAATTACTTTGTTTGATAACCAGGTTGCACAGCACCATGCGCTTCGGGACTCGTTTGTTGAGGTCCTTTTGCTTTCAGAACAAAAAGGGGGAGAAGAATGTAGAAGACGCTGCTGTGAATGTGATTAATGGTTACTTCATTTAGGGGGAGTTTCTAATTCAGGGGGAGTTTTTAGTCTTTTGATCATTTTCATGCGTCTTGGGTATTTTGTCCAGAAAGGCAAAAGGGGGAGATTGTTGAGGAATTTATTCTTGGGAATAATTCCTTATTTAGTTGTTTGCCTTTCTTGGGCACAAAATAAGTTAGGAAACTAGATTTAGGAGTATATTGTGTTTCCTAGTTTATGCACAAGACTTTAATTATTCCTAGATTGTGATTAGGATTTGTTTTTAGGTATTTACCAAGTTTAGGATTCTAGGATTGTCTATTTAAGACAAAGAATCCTAAAGCTTGCACAGACGATTTTTAAGCACGGGTTTGAGAGAAGAAATCGACGCAAGACAAAGACGCATGACGAGCAAGAAGAAAGAACACGAGAAAGCTATTTGAAGCCATTGATCGWGATTAACAAGCTCTTCGAAGTTGCGTGACCRACGGAGAAGATCTTGCCATTCCGGCAACAAGTATTTAGTATCAAGTTTATTGATATTTAGTTTTCATATATTACTTTATATTTTGTATTGAACGTGAAAAAGGAAGTAATATAGTTTTCGGGTTTGTACACCCAAGTTCACAAGTACTTTTACTTGTGAACTGAATTTGTTCAATCGTGTTCTCGTATTTTAATTCCGCTGCATATATTTTCTTTACTCTGGTCGATGTTGCTAATCAATGTTGTTTAACATTAACTAACAACATCGTGAATTTGAGAATTATTCTTATATCCATAGACCTTCAAAAATCTTGTTTATCACGAACGTTGGCTCCAAGTAGATATCACTTCTTCGTGTTCTTCTTCTTTTCGTCGTGCGTCGTGTGTTCCTTGCGTCTTGCGTCAATCTCCTCGCAATAATCCGTGCGTCAAAAGTGATCCCAAGTATTAGGAGTTCTTGTGTCTTAAATAGACAACCTACAATCCTAAACTTGGTAAAATCCTAAAAACAAATCCTAAACACAATCTAGGAATAATTAAAGTCTTGTACATAAATTAGGAAACATAATATTGTCCTAAATCTAGTTTCCTAACTTGTTTTGTGCCCAAAAAAGGCAAATAACAAAATAGGAATTATTGTCAAAAATAAATTCTTCAACAATTCTATAAATACTATAGCACATTACAGGAAGAAGTTTAGTTCCCTATAAAAAAGGATGGTGATTTCAAATGGGTAGAAGAACACTAAGGGATTAAACAGTTTAAGGAGGTTTCGAACAACCCCAAAACTGGCAATTCCAAACGACGTGGATGAACTGGTTCTATACACAGATGTCAGTCATTATTGATTGGCGGCCCTTCTTATGAAAATAACACCAAAGTGAGAAGTGTCATGCATATATTGTTGCGGACTATTTTTAGATATTGAAATAAATTGATGGCATATCAACGAGAAGGAATTCTTTGATATATTACTTAAAAAATAAATTTGAACCTAAACGAGAAAAGGCTATATTACTTAAATGACAATCTGAATGTCAATATTATGATTATATTGTCACTATAAATCTCATAAAAGATGTTCTTGAAGATTTTCTAACTCAAGATAGAGGGACACGTTTCTGACGATACCATCAAAAGACTAAGGCATCTCAGGGAAAGCCTGAAGATCCTTGAACGAGATTTTAGGACGCTATGTCTCAATGCTGAGGTCACTGGTCCACTTCAACAAGTCGATCGGGAATCCATTTTCGATCACATACGAGCATGCCAGCTAGCTCAGTGACAAATGTTCTCAAGCTTTATGAATGTCTCTTCTTCAGGACGCATCTCCTACGGTGCAAAAAATAGTTATTCAAGAATAGGCCTCTAACCCGGAGTTTATGGATTCAAGTACCATACACACAAGTGTTGTAGATGAATATTGAAATCCCGGTGTCACAATCAGAGGCTAAAAGTCAAACCACCACCTATAAGGTTAAAGAGGGAGAGTTGGATTGTAGGCTATAGATTGGCATTTTTAAGATCCAAACTGATGAGATTAGAATTTCTCCTATGCATATTTATCAACGACAATGGGAGAATTTAGTCAGCAGAAGAGGTATCAACCCGACAAAATGATAGTTGATATCTCTGAAAAATATCTAAGAGTTTGAATGAAAATGAGAAGCCATGCAAATGAAGTATAAGAATGGTATAATTTTGGGGGCATTAGCTTCAATCTATACCATTGCACCGAGCTTCACAAAAATCTCCAACCTACCAAAATAGATTGGGGAGTGGTTTATGAGACTTGATCCAATAATCCACATTTGGCCATAGGAGATATTTTGGAGCTGTATTTTATTAGTGCGGCACAAGAACCAACAAATAAAGACTTCAACAAAACTTTTCATTTCATCAAACTTAGAAAACTGGATGGAATGCCACAAAAAATATTAAGGCTGCCTCATCGAAAGACGCACTAGTAATAGTAGAGCAATTTCAAAGACGATGCTTCTACACGACGAGTATGGAGACTTTGGATTTGTCTAACAAAAATGGATAAAGTAAAGTACCCACGCAAGTTCTTTCAGAATTCGACAAACGGATCATTCCTCCTGAATTCAATGACAGGAGCAACTACAGGCTTTGTAGAGACTCTTTTTGAAACAAAGAGAATAGTCATATCGGAAAATAAGATTCCGGTAAGTAAAGAAACCTATCAAAAATTATATAACATGGCGCATGTTGGACGATGGATTGACCGGATCTACCAAGCATGCCTGAGTCAAAAGGAACCCGAGTTTGGAAAAGGATTTGGACCCAAACTGGACTGACAAGAGAAGACAGCTGGCAAAGACAAAAAAACCAACTGCTTTCAAGAAAGCGGGGGGACCACGCCAAATTAAAATGTGAAATATTCCCCGACAACACAAGATGGCTGAGTCATGAGGGACCAGCAAAAGAGATAAGTTAGTGGACACTAAAGTAAAGGGCCACCGACTCGCAATAATAGAGGAAAAGATGTAAGTAATGACGCATCTTTTATCAACGAGCTTTGAAATTTGGAGTTGAAATCCATTGTCAGGTCTATAAATATCAAAAGTCTGAGGAAGTAGAGGACATCGCTCATTACCTTCTATTTTCTCATAATAATAAATAAAAGTGAGAGTTTGGAGTGCAAGAATAAAGAGTGTTGTAATAAAGTTTGTGCTAGTGAGTTTATGTATTTTCGAGTGCAAGCCTTCTTTATGAGAGGTTAAAACGTTATCTACTCCCAGAAGTAGATTACTAATATAATAAATTGTCTTTAAAATTCTTAATAAAATAAAGGTTTTGATTCAACATTGTTCACTATATTTTAATTTATCTCTATAAATCAAAGTATCTCGTACGCCTGAATTAGGAAATGAACAAAGGTTGTGCCAATCAACTACTGAAGGAGTCAGATAACTTGTAGTTCAACTTTCTTTATAGGAGTTAGACGGCGAAGAACCGTTCGTAAAACGAAGTAGGGGCGATAATTTTCTGACTGGTGGCGTCGTAACTGGGCTGATTCGGTCAAAGAGAGGTATGAGATTATAGAGATATTTTAGTATTTACGAAAGCATCTTGGGCCTGTTATGGTCGTAATGGACTACTCCCATTATTATAGAATATAGTAAAAAGGGCAAAAAAATTATAATACCCAATATGTCTAACTTGTGTACACGAGATAAACATATGTGTACTATTTTCCCACAAATAGGTAGGTAGGTAGTAAGTATGGGCATATGAGTCATTTAAGAAATAAAAGATATTTCTTATGAGGGTTTAAGTTCCTCTATTTTTCTAAACTTAAAGAGGGAGTGCATTATGAATTCTCTCATTAATTGCAAAAGAGTGGAGTTAACTAATAAACTGTTAATTTTAAGGGAAGAATTTGAAAGTACACATATGTCATAAGAAAATATCTTTTATCCACTGCCTTTATAAGAAATATATTTTATCTCTTACATAACCCAAATATTTTTGGACTTTCATGTAGAAAATTGAGTACTTCATTTTGTGATAATTAATATTTAGGTACAAAATAAAGAATACTTAGAAAATTAACAGGTAGTACTTAAACCCAACATGCTTTCGTAAAATTAAAATTCCTCTATAATTTTGTACCTCTTTTTGACCAAAATATCCCCGGGTGAGCTGGTATGCGACGCCACCAGTCGAAAAGATTATCGCCCCTAGTTCGTTTTACATATGATTTTTCTCCGTCTAACTTCTACTCGCAAAAGTTGAACTACAAGTTATCTTACTCCTTCAACAACGATTCATCATAACCTTGGTTCGTTTCCTACTCCATACGTACGAGATACTTAATTTGTAGAGATGAATTATTGAAATATTAAACACACGTGTTGAAACAGAAGCCTTTATTTTATCAAGAATTTAAAATATAATCTATTACATTAGTAATCCCCTTTTGGGAAGAGATAACATTTTAGTCTCTCATTGAGAAGACTTGCACTCGAAAATACATACACTCAATATTACAAACAATAGAAGAAATGATCGATACCCTCTACTTTCTCAAACGCCTGATATTTATAGACCTGACTCTTGGTTTTAAATACGAACTACACAACTTGTTGGTAAAAGGTGCATTATTGCTTACATCTTTTCCTCTATTATTGCGAGTCAGTGAAAATCCTTCTAAACCAAAGGGCCACTTACTCGCAATAATAGAGCAAAAGATGTAAATAATGATGCATATTTTATCAACAAGCTTTGAAGTCCGAATTTGAAATACGAAGTCAGGTCTATAAATGCCCAGGCGTTTGAGAAAGTAGAGCTTGGAGTAGGAAACGAATCAAGATTGTGCTGAGTAATTGTTGAAGGAGTCAGATAACTTATAGTTCAACTTATAAGAATAGAAGTTAGACGGGGTTGCCGTCTGTAAACTAGGGTGGTGATTTTCCGACTGGTGGCATCGCAACCCATCTCACCTAAGACTATTTTGATCAAAGAGAAGTACGAAATTATAGAAAATTTTAAATTTTCTTTGTTTTCACTTCCTAGTTCAATATATAAATTAAAGCTAGCTTACTTGTAACATGTATGCCCTTTAATTTTTGTGCAAAAATTTGAGTACTTAACTATATCGTACTTAATACTTACGTACAAAATAAAAAATAGTTAAAATTACCAGACAATACTTAGCCTCAACGTGTTTTCGTAAAATTAAAATAAACCTCAAAATAAAATAAAAAAGTAAATGGAGTAGACTCCAAAAACCCATTAATAGAATTGATGTCAAATGAATACGAAAAATACCTTAATAGAAAATCATAGCATATTCATGTTACCTTTGGATATACACGCTATTTAACTAAGTATGACGATTAATCCCTTTAATTTTATAGACTAAGCCCACCTTTGGGTGACCTCGTAACAATATATAATTTATAATTTCGATTTTTCAATCTATCAATTATCTCTTTTTTTTTTTTTTAAACATCTCTATAATCATGCTGAACAACACTTTAACGTACGTGTATAATTTTCTCATTCACACTTCGGTGACAAACAATCTATCTAGTACATGAATGTAAAATCCATATTGATATTTGAATTAACTTTAATCAAGCTGTAACATTATTGGTTGGATTAGTTGAAATAATTTGAAAAGTTGATAGTTGTTGATTAATAATTGGTAGTTGATAATTGGTAGCTGATGATTGATGATAATTAATAGGTGATAGCCGGTAATTAGTAGATGATTGCAAAATGTTGTTTGGGAAATTAGCCAATTGAAAGTTAATTTACCAATATAGAAATAATTGAAAAATATAAAAGATAAAGCACATAATAATCAGAAAAATATAATAATAATAATAATAATTATTATTATTATAAATAAATTTAGAATAATAAATAAAGACTTCTTAAAACGAATATATTAAAAATTTAAGAGAAAAAAAATAAACAATGATACCATAATTATATTGATAAATAAAAAAATCCTTATATATATTTATGTAAAATCATAAAATAATATGTTAGTATATGAAAATTAATGTTTTATAAATTTATAATAATAAATAAAAATTTCCTAAAAAATATAAATAATAATATCAAAATAATTACTTTGATAAACAAATATTTTATTATGTCTAAAAATAATTTTATTTAGAACTATAAGATAATTTGTTAGTATATTAAAATATATTTTATAAAATTGAATTTTTCTCCAATCAACTGATTTAAAAAGGACTACAGATTGTAACTTTTTCTGAAACGGGACTTTCTAAACCTAATTAGTTATCAGGATCTGATTAGAAATTTTTACCAATCACAATAAAAAAAACTATTTGAGAGTAGATAAGTTATCGACTCCTCCAAATAGCTCAACCAAACAAACTCGGTATTTAGTAAACCATATATATGAACGATACATTAATATACATATATTTTCATATGGTTGTACTCACATCTCAGCAAACAAACCCTGTATATATTAAGCCATATAAATATATATGAACRATATACATTAATATACATATATTTTCATATGGTTGTACTCACATCTCTGGCCTTTACTTTCTCGTAATAGCAAATAACATTTTTATTTTGGCTACTTCAATTGTTGGTATTATAAAATATTTACTTGCTTACATTGGATGTGAATTTCTTTCAAAAGGCGTGCACATTTCTTTAATCCTAATATAAATATGATAATAAAATATAAAATATTTATCCATTAGCTATGATGTGAGTTTTACAATTTCAGTTCAAATAATTTTATTGCACTTATTCCATAAACAAGATTGTTAACTTGGTTGCATGGACACTTTGTAATCAAATTATTTATGACATTCAACTTACTTCATGAATTGAAACATTAATTCGTAAAAAATACAAATATGCACACGGTCATATAAGTATATTTATGAAAAATAAATGGCAAACAATAACAACTTTTAATCCGAGAATTATGAATATCCAAATGGGATTTTGATACCACATGTAAGTAGATTTGGATTTTCTTTAATGAAACCCAACAAGTTCTTTAATGCCCAAAATCTTATGAAATTGTAATTATACATGTACATAAAATTCATAAGAATGAATTTGACATACTTACCTTGATTCATGCCTCAATTCTGTCATTATATATGTTAGTAACAGGTCACACTTATTAGAAATGATGTTTAATGATATAATTTAGACACGAAATTACTATAATACCTTTTTTTAGAAAGAGCAAAAATCTGATTTATTAAAGAAGGTAAAATTAGAAAAGTAATAAACTCTTAGTTGTAACTTCAAATTTTATTTTTGGATATAAATTGTAACTTCAATTAATTTCTCTTAACCATTCAAAGAGAAAACATTCAGCAGTTTGACTTCAATTTAGAAGATTGACAAGTCAAATTCTATAATTAAATTATTTGGTAAATATAAGTTAAAAATAGTTTTTTTGTTGCAAGAAATTAATTTTGAAAAAGCCCCGTATAAGAGGTTTTTGATAAGAAATGTTTGAAATGTGAGGTTAAATGATAATTTTGTCCTTAAATTGAAAAAATAATAATATTTATTATTAATTTATATACAAATATTATTTATATCTAATTTCTTGATTAAATAATACTAATAATTATTCAAATTAAATTTAATATATTCAAAATTTTGCGAATCAAGAATTTTCAATTATAATTACTTATTCGTAAATATTATTTTAATTACTCAATATATTATAAATTTATGTTATTATCATAAGAAGAATAATAAATTATGTGAATGTTCTTTTTTATTATTTACATAACCAAACGTCTACCAACTCACAATTATTTATCAAATACTTTTATAAAATTTTCGGAGAATTCCCAACTACCCATAAACGTCAGAAATTATTCCCGTAAAATCCATTCAATATAAACATTCCCCAATGATCTAATTATTTTAAAGAAGATACTAAACTACCCCTAGAAATACACAGTCTATCAAAGTTTTTGGTTTTTATACAATCAGCTAATTATAACCTTTTAACATTTATTTGATAACTTTTAACATATGAGCAGCTTAATTGATTTATTCCAACACAGCATAAACATTTAATCACATTTAATTCCCTATAAAACCTGAATAATTACGAGAAAAATGCTAAAAATAAAATTTAAAAACCTGATCGCCAATCTTCCAGCGGTGGACATTTTTGCCGACCAACTCGACGGTGCCGGAGCATTCAAGGCCTGGATACTCACTGAAGCCTTTAGGAAGAGGGTAATTGCCCTGCCTCTGAAGGGTGTCGGCTCCGTTGAGCGCGGTGGCTGCAATTCTAATCAAGACGTCGTCGTCTTTGATTATTGTGGGGTCCACAACTTCACGCAGCTGTAGGACTTGAGGCCCGCCTGCCTCGGTGATCAGATCACTATCGCCTTCATGGTCTTTCTTCTTCTTGCTTTGGTGTTGATTGTATAAAGCTTATTCAAAATATCTATTATAAAATACTTTTTAAAAAATCGGATTTGATTTTTTAAAGTATGCAAGTGCAACTTGTATTAAGATGTTGAAAATTAATTTCTTTTCATAAAGATGGGAACCCACCCAACTTTTTCTCAGATAATGACCACTTTTCTTAATTGTGATCATTTTAATGTGTAATGGACATTACTTGCATCATATAAGTTCTAATATCTTAAACACTTGAATAATTTTATTATTAAATATGAACTAATGTGTTACAAGTTTTAAAAATATTTTATAAGACGAACAAATACATTTCTAAGAGCATCTTCAATGGTTAGTGATAATACGAAGAGTTGTAATAAAAATAAATGAATGTAGAAATGATGTGGCTTATTGGACATTTATTTTCACATATTTTCTTTAATGGTTACTAAATATAGGCTTTGTTTCACATTTTCATTCACTATGTCTGTAGCATCTAAGATGAGCTCTAGCAGGAAAAAAAAAAAAAAAAAAAAGCTCATTCAACCAAACATAACTTATTTGAGTACATGAAAATTGCAAACTCTTTAAAGCTATAAACTAGCTTGTTGTATCTAAACACCTCTTGGAGTTGTAGTCAATTGATTATCGAGGAAGGATATTTTGGTCTTCTAAGCAAAGTTACTTGTAAATTTACATTATCCAACTTGAGGACTGGATTGCACTAAAATAGGGCCTACTTTGCACTAATTATAGACAAAAGCTAGGGTCCGTATCTCAGACAAGTTTAGAGGATCCAAACAGGAGATAGTTACAGACAGTGCACATTATATTAGAAAGAAACACAAATGGAGTTTTATTACAATATATCTGAACCCAGAAAATACATTTCCTTTTTAACTGCAACTTAATCTTTATGGAGCAAGTAGGATTATCTTTCCTATATGGTTGCTGCTTTCAATGAGCCGGTGAGCTTCTGCAGTTTCTGCTAATGGAAGCGATTTGTACACGACCGGTTTTATCTTTCCCGCAGCAATTGCTGGCCACACGTTTTTCTCCACCTCACTCACAATCTCAGCCTTGTTTTCTGGGCTCCTATTCCGCAGGGCAGCAGCTATATCCACGTCGTGGATAAATTATAAAGTCAGTTAAAAAAATGAATCACATTTAGCATATGAAAAAAAAAAGTATTTTTTTTTTCTCTACTATTGGTCCCTTTTTAAGGCAAAATTGAAAAGATTAAGAAAAAACATGTGAGCAAGGCTAAGGCATATTACACTGCACTGTAAGACGTCGTAATAGCAAACTGGCGAGGTTTATCTCAGTCACTGATCCACCCATTAAACCTAGTACGAAAAGCCTCCCGTTCAAATTCAGGCTTTCCAAGTTCCTCTTCAAGTATGATGCTCCGATGTTRTCTAGTATGACATCGACACCTGTCATTGAACAATAGCCGGTCGGATATTAAAACCAAYGAAAAGCAGATCAGAATTTATTTCGGAGGCACACTCCTGTCAAACTGCCTGACCGTTAGGTTGGTTCCCTGAAACTAAATCTTAAGATAAAAAATAAAAATAGATACAAAAAAATAGAAAACCCTAAAAAACTTAACTAACTAAAAAACTAAAAAAGATAACACTAAAATAATAAAGGGAAAAAAACTTTAAAAAAAACTACAAATAGAATCCTAAAAAACCGTAAAACTAAGAAAAACTGGAAGAAAAAAAAAACTAAATAAAGAATCGTAAAAAATAAAAAGTCAAAAACTAAAACTTGGGCACTGCCTAACGAAATGTACTCTGTTAGACGGTTAGACACTAGCTTTTGTATTTATTCTGATGCCACAACAACAACAATGGAAGATCAACCCGTTGACGTTGAGACTGCAAACAAAATTAATGGACTATTGCAATTAAACCACCTTGTCCTCCAGTTTCTTCTTTCACCCTCGAAACAAAATCCTCAGTCTTGTAATTGATGCAAACATCAGCTCCAAGGTCCTTGCAAGCAGCTAGTTTCTCTTCGCTTCCTAAATGACATAAATAGTCATATTATCAAATGCAAATTAAAACCATTATTATTCAAAATCACAGGATATCCTCATTGATTTAACCTGCAGTGACGAAAACTTTGATGCCGTGGTATTTAGCCAGCTGAATAGCAAATGTACCGATTCCACTGGAGCCCCCGTGGATCTGAAATTATACTGTCGAATATCAACATATTTTGAATACTGTGCTTACTTGGAAAGTAAATTCAAATACAGCATACCAGAAAAGTCTCGCCTTTGGATAAGCGGCTCATCATAAATATGGTGGACCAGACCGTACACGCTACCTCAGGTAAACTACCTGCATCCTCCAGAGAAATGCCAGCTGGCACAGGGAGAATTTGACCGGCCGGAACCGCAACCTTCTCAGCGTATCCTCCTCCACCAAGAAGAGCACATACCTTTGATAAACAAAATTAGCTTTTTGGTCCAAAAGTATAACATATGTATCATTAATTTATACAAAAAAACTATTTACAACTAATTTACTGATTAACATTTCGTAAATTTATCTATTTGCGAAATTAAATTTAATATATTTGCAAATTAGCAACTCAAGACATTTATATATGTAAATCTTTTTAAATATTGGCTAATCCATTTTTTTTTAATGTCGCTCTAATTAGTCAATATCCTCACCATATAAATCTATATTATTAACACCAAAAATACCCAGCAATAAATTATGTCAAGGTCATTATTGGTCATCTAACCAAACACTTCTACATAAACCGCTAATAATACATTCAGCTAGTCAAACAAGCTAATGCAATCAACTATTTCTAACTGCCAAACAAGTCCAATAACCACATTAATTAAAAAAAAAAAAAAAAACTAGCTCAAGGCTGGAGGCTTGTGGATCCAATGTGGGATCGTATCAGTTATCACTATTGTCAATATATTTCTAGCAAGCACGTAGCCATTTCATCGAACACATAACAAATCAGCAAGATTTTTTATTTTATTTTTTATTTCTTTTTCATTTCCACCAGCACAGGTCACCAACAGATCATCGTGATTCGTAAACCCAAAGGAACTAATTACCTAAACATTTAATAATCACAAACAATACCCCCCGAAAAAAACCTGAAAAATTAGGAAACTGAAGAAGAAAGAAAGCTAATAATAAGAACCTGATCGCCGATCTTCCAGCGGTGGACATCCTTACCGACGGATTCGACGGTGCCGGAGCATTCAAGGCCCGGATACTCGCTGAAGCCTTTAGGAAGAGGGTAATTGCCCTGCCTCTGGAGGGTGTCAGCTCTGTTCAGCGCGGTGGCTGCAATTCGAATCAAGACTTCGTCGTCTTTGATTGTGGGGTCCTCAACTTCTCGCAGCTGTAGGACTTCAGGCCCGCCTGCCTCGGTGATCACTATCGCTTTCATGATTGGTGCCGAGGCCTTTTGCTGTGATTTTGGGTTTTGGTTTCGGTTTTGACTTGATTGTATACACTATTCGAAATATCTTATAAAATACTCAAAATGTGTTGTAAAATAATCTTTGCATCACGGTTATTCACTTTTAGAGCATTTTCTAGACAAAGTCTATTTTGGTTTTTGTTCTGAAAATCGGACCGGTTATTAAATTGATAAAGGTATATGTTCAGTGATTCACAGGTCCAACTGTGTGTGTATATATATATATATATATGTATGTATACCACTATTAAATATATTAAAAATAAATAGAATAAATTAATTTAATAAAACATGATTATAAAATATTTTAAAATTCAATTCAAAGAGTCCATATGAATAAATATGAGTTCATCAACCACAATACAACATAGAAAAATGTAGTTGACTTAAAAATAATGAAGGGAAATCAAATATTAAATATGTTATAAATAAATAAAATAAGTTAATTTAATAAAAAATATGATTATAAAATATTTTAAAATTCAATTCAAAGAGTCCATATGAATAAATATGAGTTCATCAACCACAATACAACATAGAAAAATGTAGTTGAATTAAATATAATGAAGAGAAATCAAATAAAATAGTTCAATTCTTATATCATCATTTCAAGTCCAACAACTTCAAAATGAAATAAAATTAACCATCATAATTTGTATTTATTTGAACTCCAAATAAAAAATAAGACCCTGTCAATTTTTATTTAATATAAAAATAAGAAAGCAAAAAAAAAACAAAAAAAAAAAAACGGTTGAACCTGTCACAGGTTCACCGGTTCAACCGGTTCGGTCAATTTTTTACCGGTTTTCACATGAAAACCAGACCGGCGTGGCGACTGGTTCCCGGTTGAACCGGTCGAACCGGTCGATCTGGTCCGGTTTTCAGAACCATGATTTTGGTAATCTATTTTAGGGGAGAGAGGTTGTTATTTTAATATAAAAGAAATGAGAAGACGTGTTAGGACAACAGTAGAGGAAAATGGAAAAACGTTGAGAGGGAGGGGGGGGGGTTTATTGAATTGTGACATATTTATATATGTACAAGGTAAGATAAGTATGGAAAAGATACAACAATTAAATAAATAAATAATACAAAATATCTCTTGATAATGTAGAATATCCCTTAATAAAGTATGATATCTCCTAATACGCTCCCTAATAATGGCGGTACGGGAGAAACGCCAATCTTGGCCATAAGTAACTGAAGGCGAGTAGAACCAAGTGGCTTTGTTAAGGCATCAGCCAACTGATCAGTAGGGACAACGTGTGAGACTCGAAGTTGAGACGCCTGAACAAGCTTGCTCACAAAGTGATAGTCAAGCGCAATGTGTTTCATGCGAGAATGAAATACGGGGTCAGCGCAAAGATAGGTAGCCTCATTATTATTACAGTAAATAGTCGATACGGAAGGAAGAATAACACCAAGCTCATGTAAAAGAGAACGAGTCCACTGATGTTCAGCAGCAGCCGAAGCGATGGCCTGATATTCGGCTTCAGTGGAAGAGCGAGCAATGGTCCTCTACTTCTTCAAGCTCCAAGCAATTAGATTAGGTGCGAGAAAGACAATGTAGGCACTAGTGGACAATCGATTATCCACATCACTACCCCAATCGGCATCAGTAAAACACTTTAAAGACATGGAGGGGGCACAACGTAGTTGTAAGCCAATGCCTCGAGTGCCATACAAGTAGCGTAACAGGCGCTTCACTGCCCTCCAGTGACACTCAGTGGGAGCATGCATGTATTGAGATAACTTATTAACGGCAAAAGTAATATCTGATCAAGTGAGTGAGAGATAATGAAGGCTCCCAAAAACTTGTCGATAAAGAGAAGCATCTACCATGCCAGTACCATCGAAAGCCATTAAACCTTATGTTCCCCGTTGTCAAATTTGTCGTGGCGATCATTATGCCAACAAATGCCCTCAGTTTTTAAATGCTCAGCATGTTGTTTCCCAGGCCAACTTAGCTCAAGCTTTCACGTCCTCTTGCAACGTCTCGGATCCTTCTCCCGACTGGTACCTTGACTCAGGTGCTTCTGCTCACATGACCAACAAATCCTCCACATTGGACTCCTTTGAGTCTTATTCTGGTAATAGTTCTGTTGTTGTCGGAAATGGTCACTCTTTAGATATCTCTCATATTGGTTCTTGTCGTTTGTCTGCTAATGTTAAATTATTGGATGTTTTGGTGGTGCCGCATATTACTAAAAATCTTCTCTCCATCAGCAAATTAACTGCTGACTTTCCTGTTGATGTCGTATTTTCTGAAAAATCTTTTGCGATTTAGAATCGAGTGACAAAGGCAATACTGGCTCAGGGAAGGTGTGATAAGGGTATTTACTTACTTGATAGGGCAGTTCCGGCTTTGGCGGCAGCGGTCCAGAACAAAGTACTGAAAGCCAGGTTTGATTTGTGGCATTTACGTTTGGGACATGTTCTATTTTCTATTATTTCGCTTTTAAATAAATGTGGTTATTTATCTGTTACTTCAGTTTGGCCAACTCCTTCGCTTTGCTCATCTTGTCAAATAGCAAAGAGCAAGAAACTTTCGTTTCCGTTGAATGAAAAACGTGCTAGCAACGTTCTTGATTTAATACATTGTGACTTATGGGGTCCTGCGCCTGTCCCTACTTCTGATGTTTTTCGTTATTATGTTATTTTTGTTGATGATTTCTCTCGATTCACATGGATTTATCCGCTATATGCTAAGAGTGATTTTTATGAGGTGCTTATTCGTTTTCATACCTTTGTGTGCACTCAATTTTCTCGAAAAATCAAGATTTTCAGAGCGATGGTGGTACTGGATTTGTGAACTCTCGAGTGCGTAATTTCATGACTTTACAGGGTATTCATCATCGACTCTCTTGTCCCTATACGCCACAGCAAAATGGTAGGGCGGAGCGTAAGCACCGTCACATTTCTGAAACTGGATTGTCCATGTTGTTTCATGCTCAGGCTCCTGCATCTCTTTGGTTTGATGCTTTTTCTACTGCTATTTTTGTGATTAATCGGCTGCCATCACCATTATTGCATGATGTTTCCCCGTTTCAGCTTTTATTTGGTTATGCTCCTAATTATGCTACTTTTAAACCGTTTGGGTGTCGTGTGTTCCCGTATCTTCAGGACTATGCTGCTAATAAATTGGAACCTCGTAGCCATCCATGCATCTTCTTGGGCTATAGTAGCATCTACAAAGGTTTTCGTTGCTTTGATCCAGATTCTTCAAAGATCTTCACTACTCGCCATGCCCAATTTGACGAATAGTGTTTCCCCTTTTCTCGGAATCAGTCAGCAACTTCCAGTCCAGACTTGGATCTCTCCAGTTTTTTGGATGTTACGGACCCTATAGTCGTCGAGCCTAATTGTCCGACTAGCCGACTTGTCTCGACTAGTAGTTCTCCTTCCGGTGGTGCTTTAGTACGTATTATTTAGGATGACTCGGTCGAATCTCAACAATCTTTCCCGTCCGCTCAAGTTCCTAATAATGCCTCGCTATTTCCGGAACAAACTCCAATTCCGGCCCAGCCTACACCTTCGCAAGTTACATCTCCTACCGAGGTTCATTCACCATCTAACACAGCTACGTCTACTGCTGCCTCTTCTCTAGTGCGTCATCCTATGATTACTAGGGCACGAGCTGGCATATTTAAACCTCGTTATCCAGTTGACTTGGCAACTACTGTACTTCTTTCTGCACTCGTTGCTACTACTGAGCCTCGTGGATTTAAATCTGCTGCTAAACATCCTGAGCGGCTTGCGGCTATGCAAGAAGAAGTTGATGCTCTTCGTTCAAATAACACTTGGATTCTGGTACCCCGTCCGTCTGGCGCAAATGTGATTGGTTCAAAATGGGTTTTTCGTACAAAGTTCCATGCTGATGGTTCTATTGAGCGTCACAAAGCTCGTCTTGTTGCTCAAGGGTTTACACAAATTCCTGGCACTGACTTTCATCATACCTTTAGTCCGGTAGTTAAGGCTGCCACTGTCCGGCTTATATTGTCTATTTCCGTTCAGCAAAACTGGCCTCTACATTAGCTAGATGTTAAAAATGCTTTTCTTCATGGTGTTCTTGACAAACCTGTGTTTATGGCTCAGCCTCCTGGCTTTGTTGATCCTCGCTTCCCTGATTATGTTTGTCAGCTCCAAAAAGCAATATATGGTCTTCGTCAAGCTCCTCTTGCCTGGTTTCAGAGGTTCAGCAAGTTCTTATCCAGTGGCTTTCTCCAGAGTCGTTGTGATTCATCTCTCTTTCATTTTCATAAAGGTACCTCTCTCATTTACTTACTGCTCTATGTGGACGACATTATCGTCACTGGTAACGACTCAATTCTATTGCGAAGCTTCATCTCTCGTACACATCAGGAATTTGCCATTAAGGATCTTGGTCGTCTTAACTACTTTCTTGGGCTTGAGGTATCACATACATCCTCTGGTTTATTTGTTGGCCAAGCTAAGTATGCTCATGACATTCTCAAGCGTGCTCAGTTGTTAGATGCAAAACCTGTTTCCACACCTTTGGTGGCAGGTGACTCGCTTGTTAGTGTTGGTTCTCCCTTTCATGATGTTACGCTGTATAGATCTCTTGTTGGGGCTCTCCAATACTTGACTATCACTCGTCCGGATCTCTCATTTGCTGTAAATTCAGTCAGCCAGTTTCTTCACTCGCCCACAGAAGATCATTTTTTGGCAGTCAAACGGATTCTCCGCTATGTCAAGGGTACTATGCACTATGGCCTTTCCTTCACAAGGGGTTCCGATTTTTCCATCTTGGGGTATTCTGATGCTGACTGGGCTCGTTGTGTTGAGACTCGTCGTTCTACTTATGGCTACTCCATCTTTCTTGGCGCTGATCTCATCTCTTAGAGTGCAAAGAAACAACCCACTGTTTCTCGTTCTAGTTTTGAGTCTGAATATCGCGCTATGGCTAATGCAACGGCAGAATTGGTCTGGGTTATGAATTTGCTCCGCGAGATTCGATCTCTTCCGTCCTCTAGACCTCATCTTTTGTGTGATAATAAGAGTGCCATTTTTTTGAGTCAGAACCCTATTGCTCATAAGCGTGCTAAACACATTGATCTTGACTACCACTTTGTTCGTGAACTTGTCTCCTCGGGTAAGCTTGTCACACGCTATGTTCCATCTCATCTTCAGCTTGCTGACATCTTTACAAAGAGTTTACCTCGTCCGACTTTCGAGTTTTTACGCTCCAAGCTTTGCGTTTGTCTTCACCTCACGCAGCGCTTGACGGGGGGTAACAAGGCTACAGCTAATAATTAGGAAAAGTTGACTTTGTAATTTTAGTACAAATATCTTTTGATTGTCTTTCCTTACTTATCTCCCGTTAATTACGGGAAACGCGTATATATATATATATATATATACACTGTAACTCAAATCAGATCATTCATTGATAAACATAAAATCATTATAAGTATTATAAAAAGGTACTAAAAGCATCTAGCGAAATTAATATAATGTGGAAAAAGAATGTATGTGAGATGACATGGCTTGCATAACATTTACTCTCACATTTTATTAATTTCGTCAACATAATTCTTTTTAGGCAACGTCGGCTCGGTCAATTTGGGCCTTTGTCCCGGCACGTGGCAAAGATTATTATTCGGCCCAGTCCATAGGGCCAATGAGCCGTTTTGGCCTGGACAGCTCGTGACATTATAATTTATTTTTCATTCCCTAGGTCGGCTCTGAACCATGAAAATGCTGACCCCGAATACGGGCCGGCCCACTTATTTGGGCAGCTCTACTCTAAACACTCCTTGGACTGTGTAGTCAATAAATATGTTAACAAGGAAGTGTATATTGGTCCTCTAACAAAAGGTTGATTGTAAATTTACATCAACTTGGTCAGGGGTTGGATAATTGCGCTGGACAAACCCCGGCCGTAGATTATTTTTACGCAGCCGTAAGTTTGAAATTAGCGCGTAGTTAACTTATTTTTCCGCAACCATTAACAAAGAGCACCAATTGGACTACTTCGATTTCTAGGGCTCCAATTCCCAAAATACTCTCACGCTGCAGGTACATTGATTTTTTTTAAAGATATATATATATATTTTTAATTTGTTAAATTAGTTATGTGAGGATGATTCTATGATCTGAAAAAAACTCGCTGTGTGCTTGACGATGTGCGGCAGGGATGGGTTTGTTCGAGGCGTGGTGGATAATGAGAGTGTTTATCTTCTTGTTATTGACCCCTAGAATTCATGGTTGGGGAAAAGAAGGCCACTATGCTGTTTGCAAGATCGCTGAGGTTTGTGTGTATCTTAAAGTCTTAGAAATTAATTTACTCACAATTGAAACTGAAATTGATTATTATTTCTTCCCAATAATGGAGGTTAGACAATATTTTTAAGTTTTTTTTTTTGAAATGAGAATGATAAGTTTTGAGAGTGAGATTGGATATGAGATGGAGTTTTGATTTGATATAAAAATAGTAAAAATAATGATGGATATAGTTGGTAGTTAAAAATAGATGAGTAGGTGAATAGTAAAGTTTGTGAAAATGTGGAATAATAATTGGTAATTTTAAAAGTTTTTTTTTTGGTTAGATTTCGTAGACCTGATGAAGTGCCCTCACCCTCGGAGTTGAGAAAATTGGAAGTTAAATAAGATTTTGAATTGCCTTATTTCGAAATTTTATTTAGTACCTTCTAGAAAAAAATCTCCAAATGGAAATCTGATGGGAATGTCTTTGGATATTGTAGAATTATCTTAGTGAAGATGCTTTGACTGCAGTCAAAGCATTGCTCCCAGAAAATGCCGAAGGTGATCTTGCTAATGTTTGCTCGTGGGCAGATGAGATTAAGTTCCACAATCGCTGGAGTAGTCCTTTGCATTACGTTGATACACCTGATTTCAGGTGCAACTACCAGTATTGTAGTAAGTGGTTTTGTTTTGTTTTAATTTTAATTTTTACTCCCCACCTTTTTGATGCCATATTTTGTCTTTGTATATTTTCTTTTCTTTTCTTTTTTTAAAACTTTTTGGAAAATTTTCTATTGAGTGACTAGTACATCTGTTTTTTTATATCTTCTTTCTCATAGTAACAAGTAAATTTGATTTTGTTCAAGTGAATATTTTGAGTTGAGATTTTACTAGCGAATATATTGCGAGCCTATATCAACACAATAGTGTCCAACCAGATGTAATTTTGCGATGATCACTTACCTGGTGTGTTGTAGGAGACTGCCATGATTCTCATGGACGCAAGGGTAGATGTGTAACTGCAGCAATTCACAACTACACGATGCAGCTTATGTCAAAGCGTGATGATACCTTTTTATCAGCGGCAAAATGTAGGTATCCATTTTTAACAAGTCTGTTTACGCCATGGAAATTGATAACTTATTATTTCCAATTACAGACAACTTGACAGAGGCACTTATGTTCCTATCGCATTTTATCGGTGATGTCCATCAGGTTGGATAAGCTCATTTTGTTTACAACTTTTTTTTCTTAAAGAAAGAGAAGTTAAAAAAGATTTTGTTTTGATCAAAGAGTGTCTAAAATTTAGTATTGGTTGGCAGCCATTGCATGTTGGCTTTATTGGAGATGAAGGTGGGAACACAATTATCGTTCGTTGGTTCCGAAGGAAAACGAATTTGCACCATGTGAGTAAGAATTAATTAATTTGGCATCAAAATTTTTGGTGATGTTCATTTATGTTATGCTTCTTAACTTGTTTAGTGTGTATGTATTTTTAGGTGTGGGACACAATGATCATCGAATCTGCCATGAAGACATTTTACAACAAAGATCTTGCAACAATGATCCAATCTATACAGAATAATATCACAGTATGCTTATGATGTTGCTTATTCCTTGTTTTATGAAGAATTTGTTGATAAACTACGTAAATCTCTATGAGGGCAATAGAATAACAAATAACTGAATTTGTTGATAAACCACATAAAGCCGTGGGCAACGAATCTCATCTCTCAATGTGGGCAACAGAAAGAACTTAGTCCGGATTTTAGCATGAACCTCTCATACTCCTTTCAGATATTAAAATTGACAAAAATTTCTAAACAATCTAAACCCTAAGTGCGTACAAAAGACATCATCATCTAGCATATCTAGACAAATCAATTGTATAAGAAATTGTCATATTATTAAAAAATTGTTTTGTAGACTTTATTTCTTTTGCATGAGTACAAGTTCAATGACTACACATACTTATACTAAGTCACTTAATGTTAATACATCATTAATCTAATGAATACAATTTATCTACTAGAATCATTCCAAAAACAGTTACCTTTCTAGAACTCTCTTCAATCTTTTTCCAAAAAGATCTTGATATTTTCTAGAAATGTCAATTCATGCACCAGATTCATCCATAAAAAAATTATCCAAATCCTAGAATTGTCCGCAATCTTTCTCAAAATATCATCATAATTTCCTTGGACATTTCTAAAACGATTTTTATAAAACATGAGCTTGTTGGTCCCTAACAGTTGGTGGATTCTCATTTGTTTTTTAACTTAAATAAATATTTCTCAAGGTTTATATTATTAGATCCAAGTCTTAGTCAAGTTTATTTCCAACACCTTTAAACTTAGATTTGTTTTTCTAGTGAACATTAACTTAATGCATCCTGTATGTGGTTTATAGCAAATGCATATCTTTTGCTAGATGCTAAAGACGATATTCACATGCTCTTCTGCTTACTGATTGAAGATTTATGAATAATGTTGCACTATCCTTTGTAAATAAGTAATTAGTGTAATGAATTTTATCTTCTACTTTGTTGATGAACAAATGTTACCATGCAATCTTTATCATGACATTTCGTAGTTTTTTGATACTCGTTGATATGAAAGTGTTTGATTTACTCCGCACTTGTAATTATTCAATCTAATCATTTCCTTTATTTATTAATTTATTTTTGCGAGAGGTCCTAGTTCATTGCATTCCTCTTCTTAAATTTCTCCTGAATGAGTCATTTTGCTCCGTCAACCTTTTTTAATCATATACTTACCATGTCTCTTTTCTTCGGTCCCATTTATCTGTAAATAGGACGCATTTGTTGATGAATATTCTAAGGAAAATTGCAAGGATACAGTTTGCCCAGATCCGTAAGTATATATACTATACTTTTTAATCATCTTCCACTTATGTTTCCCTCTACTCACACAGCCACACACACAACAATATATATATATATATATAATATATATTATATATATATATGATAAATATATAATGTATGCATACTTTTTGTATCAATGGTTTCTATAATTTTATTTGACGGAAAGTCCGCGAGACATTTATAAGCTCCTTTCAAATATTACTTATTTTAGATTGAGGTGTGTAGGGTTGGCTGAGTGTTGAACATGATTGCATTTACTCTATTGCCCTTCGCAGGGTATGCTTCTGAAAGCGTCAGTTTAGCTTGTAAGTTTGCTTACAGAAACGCCACTTCTGGAAGCACCCTTACAAGGTGAAGATAATTTTCCCGGCACTTTCGTTCTTCGATGTTTTTTTTCTCGTTTCATCTCATTGCTACACAATCGCGTAAAATAAATTAAAAAAAAAAAGGGGGGGGGGGGGGGGGGAAATAATATTTCTCTTCCTAATAACGGCATTTTGGTCCTTAATTTCTTAAACATTTTGGTCCTTAATTTCTTAAAATTTATTCCTGAAGAAGTTAGCGCTACTATGATTTTCATTTTGATTCGACATGCAAAGCCTGGATTTATCAAATATTATTTTTTATGTTGACATACATGTGCTAAATTTTTATTTTTTATTTTCACGCCAGACGATTATTTTCTCTCTCGGCTGCCAGTTGTCGAGAAGAGACTAGCCCAAGGTGGGGTCCGTTTGGCCGCCCTTCTCAACAGGATTTTTTCAGGACATAAATCAGTTGGCCAGTGAATGAGATATGAGCAGAGGATAGAGATAAATAAACTTACATTATGTGGGGACCACTTTGTGTACACAATCCCTCTTGGCTTATACTTCTCCTCCACGTCAAGATTTGTAAATATTAGTGTAGTTTGATTATCCCTAAAGTCAACATTTGCTGAAAAGCTAAGAAAATGTCTTTTATTTATGTTTTTTTTTTTTTTTTAAGTCACGTGGGACATTTTATTTGAATGATGTGTTATTATGAAAAATATGCTTGCCCATATTGCTTGTGTTGTGTTGATAAGCAACTTAAGAGTGCAATTGAAAAATTAGTAGAATCTTTAACTTGTAAGCATTGTAAACATATCAATAAGTTTTGTGTGTGTGTATATAGAGCCAGCCCATCATCATGCATAATGTATCATATTGTCCATTTTTTCAAATTCAGGAGCAAAAGAAAATGTTAAAATTAAGAGTAGTATCTGTATTTTATGTCCTTTGTATTTGTGTTGTTTTTGAACCTTGTGTTCAAGCATGGAGTAAGGAAGGCCATACCATGACATGCAAAATTGCTCAGGTAGACTTGGTTTTTATTTATTTATTTTGTAGATATTATGTAAAATTTAGATGCGGAGGCAGAAAAAATATTCCGTTCTTTTTATTTTATTTTTCTTTAATATTTCATACAATATTGCAATTTGTATTTTGAAAAAAAGAAAACTACTGCTAGGCCTAATCTTTGTAATAGTCAACTATTTTCATTTATTTCCTCTGTAATATTGACAAAGTTCAGTTTCGTGCATGCATTAACATAGGACCTGCTGGAACCCGAGGCGGCTCATGCGGTACAAATGCTGTTACCAGATTACGTTAATGGTAATTTATCTGCACTCTGCGTATGGCCGGACCAAATAAGACACTGGCACAAATACAGTTGGACAAGCCCTCTTCACTTCATCGACACACCCGATCAAGCCTGTAATTTTAAATATCAGAGTAAGTCGAAAAATCAATCATTTTAATTAAACTAGCTATGTATTATTTATTTATTATTATTATTGACTGTGTTGAACTGAATGTTGATGTATGAATAAAGGGGACTGCCATAACCCACATGGAGATAAGGATATGTGTGTAGCGGGCGCTATTCGCAACTTCACCGATCAACTTTCGCATTACGGACATGGAACCTCGGATCGACGCTGTAAGAAATTATCCTTCTTTTATTTCCTGTTCTTTGTTTATAGTATAGTTCATTTTGTTCCATGATAGTTGATATATTTACGGTTAATTACTAAAAAAAATAATCCAATTATCTTTTAAAAATTTAAAAATACTCTCTTACATGCATTGAACCTCCGATTGACTTAAAAAATTATCCTTATTTTGTTTCCTTTTCCCGTTTTTAATATTTATTTATTTTCCTATTTTGAATGAAGTTTAATATTTTTATGTATTAGCAATACTTAAAAAAGATGTATTTTCATTGGCATGAATAACAGATAACATGACAGAAGCATTGGTGTTCTTATCACACTTCATGGGAGATATCCATCAGGTAATTATAACCGGAACAAACATTAAGGGCCAGCTTGGTTGAGCTGATTCGAGGAGATGGTAGCTGATTTTAAATTACTCTTCGGTAAATTAGCTGATCAGTGTAGATGATTAAATGTTAATTTACCTATATGTGCATGATCGATAGATATAAAAGTAATACACTTATTAAGCAAGAAAAGTATAAATAATGATAAAGAAAACTATAATAATAACTACATATTTCTATAAAACAATATACACAAAAATTAAGAAAAATATATAATTTATGATAATAAATAAATATTTCTTATGTTTAAGAACTTTTTTTTTTTCAAGAAGAACACTGTTTCCATAAAACTATGAAATAATATGTGAATTTATTAAAGGAAATAGTTTTTATACAACAACAACAAACTATGATCTGTAGCTATTTCAGCTATTTCCCAACAGGAGCTAATCACCTAGTAGTCATTACCAAGCTGTATAAAGGAGCTGATTGGGGGTGAATAAACTATCATCTCTTCAAACCCGCTCAACCAAACATGCCATAAGTTTTGTTTCTTTATGTTATAATATATTTTTGCTTAGTGGTCTTTATTTTTTGTCTGTTAGCCAATGCATACTGCATTCACTAGCGATAAAGGTGGAAACACGATAGATGTGCGCTGGTTCAAACATAAGTCCAATCTGCACCATGTAAGTATTGGGCTTGATAAGATTCAAGGTTTTAGCACTTGTAAAAAGGTTCAACCCAAAATGCAAATATTTTTTCTTAGTTATGTTTTATGTAGCGATTTCTATTAAGTATATCATCATTGATTGTTTCGAAAAAATACATGTTTTTCAGGTGTGGGACAGAGAAATAATTCTTACGGCTATAGCAGATTTCTATAATAAAGACATTAACCTCTTGCAACAAGACATTGCGAAAAATCTCACTGACGTAAATAAATATTATTTGCAAAATTACTTATTATTTATTACCATAGGCTGATAATATCAATTTCAACTTAAATAAACAGGGTATCTGGTCTAGTGATCTTGCGTCTTGGAGGGATTGTTCGGAGATCTTTTCTCGTGTCAACAAGTGAGTTTCAATTAGTGCAGAAAGGCTATTAATTAATGCAGAAAATGATGCAGAGTTTTTTTTTTTAAATATATTTTTTAATAATTACAGTTTAATGTTGAATGTATGGTTAGGTATGCTACCGAGAGCTTAGATATAGCTTGCAAATGGGGTTACAAGGATGTTGTATCAGGGGACACTCTTTCAGGTATAATTAAAAAAATGGCCCTTTTCAAAATTACAAATACCCCTTAACATATGTTTCTATTTAACAAATTGCACCTTATTGAGAGGGGGTTTTGTAAAGCAAATGCAAACCTCAAGGGATATAACTGGATTTTTTTAAACTAAGCTAAGTTTTAGGGGTAGTTTTTGTAATTCTGTTTTTTTGTTTTCCTTACTTTTTCGGATTTGGACAATTTACCGAGCAATTTCTTTTTCTTCCTTTTATTTTTTTGTTCACAGATGATTACTTTAATTCTCGATTGCCAATTGTTATGAAACGGATAGCTCAAGGTGGAGTCCGATTAGCCATGATTTTGAATCGGGTATTTGGTGATAGCCATGAGGATTTATGAAGCAGCTACTTAAATTAAGAACCACAACATTTTAGTTAAGCATTTTTTAAGTACTTTTTAGTATTTTGATTTTAACTCAAAATCTGAAGGTGTACATGGGTAGTGAAAAAGGAAAAGGTGTAAATTTTACTTTAACCCCTCAATATATGAAAAATGTATACTTTGTCCCACCCTAAGAAAATGTGATTTGCTTTCCGGTTCTACTTCTCGAGATGCTACTAAATTTGACAGTTATAATATTAGTTTTTTTTTTTTTTGCAATTCAGGTGAAATCAATTATAAGATTCCATAATTCAATTTGATTGATGTTGATTATTAATTTGAGAAAACAAATTTGAACTGTTTTCGGCCAAATAATTTTATAAATATCTTTAAAAAGGTTTAGAATTTTGCTTTGTCCAAATATCTCAACATCTTATTCTTAAAATAATATGTAATATATGTATGGATGTGTTTTCATTTCAATTTTCAATTTTTAGTAAAAAAGTGATAATTGAGAACTTATTGATTTTCGTGTGAAAATTGAGATTACGTTGGGATAGTTTTTAAATATATTTTTAGGTATTTAATAATTAAAAGTCAGGGTCCACTTTTAATATTTTAATTAGAATATATAATATAATATTAATAAAATTGTAAATGCTGGGTTCGTTAGATATATTAATTTAAATATAATAATATTTTAATTAGATGTTGATGGAAATAGTGGGTCCCATATCTTGAAAATGATATGTAATTGATAAATTTGAAATAAATAATGTAAAAATAAAAATTCTGAAAATTATAATTTTTAATAAAACTTATAATAATTAAAAATTAGAAATTGTGGCGTGATGGAAATGTGAAGACCAAGGACCTCTGCCCTAATACACTATTTTATTCTCAAGAGGTACAAATGGAATATGAGATTCAATTAAACATCAATCAAAATCTATTTATTTATTATACTATATATGTCTAACTTAAATCAATCTATCGAGCATCCGAAGTTGTTTTGTTTCCCAACTCCGACAAACAATAATAAATGGGCAACACTCTTGTCAGGCCGGACTAACAGATCATTTGTTAGTCCAAAATTTCATATCGCTACGTTATAGTACAAAAACCAATACATTATAGTAAAAAGTCAATACATCATAATACTAATACGAAAACCAATACATCATAACACGGGTCAAATATTTATGAAAAACCAATACTTTTGAGTACAAAAACCAATAAATTAGAGTATCGGGTCAGATGACCTAACGGGTCATGACCCGTCAATTTGACCTAACACCATAGTTCTGAAAACCGGACCGGACCGGCCGGTTCGACCGGGAACCGGTCACTACACCGGTCCGGTTTTCATGTGAAAACCGCTGGGGTCAAAAACCGGTC
>BMAC01001220.1:94351-110669 GCA_014905375.1 Phtheirospermum japonicum
CAGCGGATCCGTGAGGAGCAGGAGCTTACCCAGTTGACGCTCCGTCAGCAGATTGAAGAAGTTGTTGCTCGGGCCATGGCTCGTCAGCCTCCCCCTGATCCGGATGGTGGTCATATTTAGATGTGGATGGATAGTTCAGGATTTTTATACATTCGATTGATGAATTGATTTTTAGTTATTGAATGATTTGTTTTGATTTTCTTATTAATGGATAATTTATTTTTTAGTTATCTAAAATTTTATTTGTTTATTATTTTTAATTTAATTATTAATTAATATATTAGAAATTTTAAAGAAAATAAAAGCAAATTTTTTTTTTTAAATAGCCGCCAGGAATGCTGGCGGCCTACCCGCCAGTAATGCTGACTATATCCTGACGGTCAGAACCGTCAGGATCCTGATGGCCATGGCCGTCAGCGACGCTAAAATGATATGCTGACGGGCAATGCCCGTCAGTATAATAAAGCGGGATAAACTCCCGCTTATTCGCTGACGGTATACTGGCGGCCTCTTTTGCTGGCGGCCATGGCCGTCAGCAAAGCCGCCAGCATTGTTTTCCGCCAGTAAGTCCGCCAGCAATGCTGGCGGCTTTTTGGCCGTCAGCATGGCCGTCAGTATCGCCGGATTTTTTTGTAGTGTCAACTCCCCATTAGTTTTGAATACTTCAGGAGCTCGAGTGCTTTGGCTGATTCTTGGATCTTCCCATTGAGGTCCACTGATCATTCTATCTTGTTGGAAAGACATTCTCCTTGGTTCGATCATGAGGCTCTTACTTTTATTAAGAACCGGTCGATCCTGAATTCTCATATCAATCTCTCTTATTGTTGGAGATTGCATGATCTCTGGTAGGACTGCCTTTACTACGTCTTCGAAGATCCTTGGTATTTCTGTGAACTCTTTTCTCAGGAATACTTCCAAATGATGAGTATTCGAGAGGGCATAATAAATCTTGTACGTGATTGAGTAGGGTATGTTTCCATCCGTCATCAGGTCTGGTTCTTGAAATCTTGATGAAGGGTGAGAACTCTACTGAGATCTCGATCTGCCAAATTATATGTGATCCTCGTGTAGACGTTGAGTGCCAGTTTTCCTGCGTATAAGTTTCCAGTGATTGCTCCCAGACAAGAATCTTTGAGATTTGAGATTCTTTTATCGAAAAGAGCTAGATTTAATGGCGAATCGACTCCTTCTTTAAAAGTTGATTTTATAATCACTCGAATGGCTCCAATGTGGATCCATGAAAGTGTATTTGCCATTTCTCTCTTGAGTGTGTTTTTAATCCCATGGATCTCTCGGTAGGGAATTAGTTGCATCTCGATCTGGTTTCCCATGTGTTCCGTTGGTATCGTGAATTCTCCCGTGGAAACTCTATGGATAATTTAGTTTTTTCGATTACTTAAACCCAACTTAACCATTGCCTTTTCCATTGCTCCTATATTAAATCATTCATACATTTTGAGCTTTGGATCTTCTTTCATTATTTTTATAAGCGTCTTATGAGAAACCGTTGTATGTGAGAGGAATCCTAACATGTCCTCCCTAACCACTTGTTGAAGAAATTCTTCTTCACTCTGATTCAATATGATTCACTTCCATCTTCAGAGTAAATCTCTTCTTCACAGATGCTCTCATCTGAGGGTATATCTTCAAATTGATAAGCCTATACCAGATTTTGGTAATAGACAACTTCTTCAAACTCGTGAGTTATCTCAAAATGTCTAACGCCTCTTCTTTGATTCTCCAGACAATCAGTTGAAATATGCCCCTTGACCCCGCACGTCCAACAATTGCAATCCTTAAAACTTTCATTAGCTTTGGTGTGAGCTCGCCTGAAAGTTCTCTTTGTTGGCGTCCTATTGGTGCTTCCTTGGATTGAGAACGAGCCTCGGCTTCGACTTGGCCCCGTCCTTTATCCTGATTTATAGTTTCTGGCCTTTTGTTTTGACCAGAATCTTCTTGGTTTCCATGGAAACCTTTTCTTGTTACTTCGAACGTAAGGGTGACTTTTGTCTTTCTTCCGCTTATGTCTCCGTGGTTGACCTCCCACTACTGTTGGAATGTCATTCTCCGCACAACATAGAGGAACCGATTTATTAATTCCTTTTAGTCTCTTGTAATTTTTGTGAAGTGCTGCCTGGTGGCACCACTTTGCTAACTTGGTTTTTAGGAAATACATCCTTCTAGCAACCGTATCCATGTCGTTCGCTGGCTTGTATTCTTGGATCAACACTTCTCTCCACGGACTTGGTATTTCTGCAAAGAAAAGTTGAGCCGCATCTCCATCATTCACCTTTGATTCCCATCGGTATTCGGTGAATAGTTGGATATATTCGTACACATGACAAATATCTCGTAACTCGAGGCAATAAATGGCTTGTCGATATTTTTTCTGTTTTTTCTCTTCCATTCGCTCGAAATATCCTGTGCCGATAAATTGGATTTTGAATAATTTAGCCATATTATCGACGATTCCTTTTAATGATTCTCCAGCTATAACTTCCCTCTTTATATATGCTCCTGTTAAATCCCATGCGATCTCTATGGATCCTTCAAGGCTCATTTCAAGGAGTAGAATGAACTCTTCCTTCTCTAGACCGAGAGTTCTAACTGCAATTAGCATTGCAAATGCCCAATCGTCTATTAGTATCTCTCGATTCTTAAAATGTGGAACGTCCAAATTTAACATTAACCCATATGAATGTATGGGATCAAGTTGAGACTTCCAGTATGACGTGTTGAGAATATTGGGCCTTTAAGAACGTTGCCTGGTGCCTATTATATCTGTAGTATCTCCTTTTATGGTAAAATTTATATTATGAGTAAAGTATAAATTTATAAAGTTTTCTGGGGTTCAAATAATATTTTTCCATTCTTTCTTCTTTTAAATGACTTAAGGGCAAAGAGGTAAAATTATGTCCCTCTTCTAAACCTTTTCCTCATGCTTTTTCAGCATGTAGCTATATTCTATTTGAATTTCGGATAAAAAGGTCAAAAGCAAGTGGTCGGTTGCACACGTTTTCAGTCAAGCCAGAGTTTAACGTCCCAAGAAGCCCTTTCAAAGTTTTGACTTTGTGCTCAAGAATATTCCAGTGGTTGATAGATATATAGGTCATTGATTAGCATAATTTGAACAATGGCACCCAGCTATAATACAGCAGCCTTTGTCTTTGAAATTTGCACTAAAATGAAGATTTTTCTAGAAGTACGATGATATCATAGCATCATCTTAAATCACATCACCGTATATTGCATTAAAAACTAATTAATGTGGTCATTCTCAAGCAAACGTCAATTGCTTATACATGTTACACATGCATCGTATCCTTAGGTGGACGTATAAACTACAAATGTTTATATATTACACCAGATGTATTTACATGGAATTTAACATCAACAAGCTAGATGATTGCAAAAGAGTTTTCATATTAATTTTCGAATATATATATATATGATTAGGTTCAACCCCGTCATTATATATGAACCTAGGGACTAATCCTACTTTAGATTTAATATTTCACAGTGCAATTATATGTCCAGGTTCATTGTGCTTTTTACACCGTACTGTAGTGCTAAAATCAGTCCAATTTTTTTAATTTAATTATATATATATATATATATTTTACGTTTTAAAACATGCAATATGTATCTTAAATTGTAGATCTTGAGAATGTGATTAATTTGATATATATTTCATTCAAAACGAATAAAACTTGAAAAAGTTATGGTTTGTTGAATATTTGAGTTTCATTTTAAAATTTTGAATTTGCAGTTTATAGACGAAATTTGCGATACTTTTTGTATACAATCGTAGTATTTTTTTTCTTAATCTATTGTGCTTTCTAAAGAACAATGTAGTGCTCTTTGTAAACGTTGATATATTTCCAAAATACCATTTTTAATTAATAAATGCATTTTTTACATTATTACCATGCTGACATGTCATGATCTCAACCATCAAGATTACCCAATCTAATGGTCAAGATGAGTCCCTAGGTTCACATATAATGACGGGTTCTCATTTGAACCCAACCCTATATATATATATATATATAAACTAAATAAATAAAGATTAAAAAATTATAAGGGGAGAAGTGTAAATTGGAGCTTTAATAGGGGTTTTTCGCTTTAAATAAAGGCATTCTTCTCATTAAGGGCAAGAAGGTCAATTTACTATAATTCCCTGAACAATTCCCTAAGGGCCTCCCTGCGTGTAGCCTCACTCATTCAAATAACATCTCGTTATGATCCTATTAAAGAATTATACCAAAGGAAATTGAGATTTGATATTTGAAATGCTTTATTTTATTTTCCATGATATTCTTCCCACCCAAATTATAATTGTAAAAACAGTTTATTATACAAACTTTTTTTATGATAAATTATTATATGAATTATGCATGATTTACAGTTTGTCATTTAAACCAAATTTCTTGTAGTTTTGTGTTAAAAAATGAATGACGTGTCATTATCCGATTGTGACATGTCATATGGTTTTAGGCATAAAACCACAAAAATTTTAGTTTAGAAATAAACTGCAAATCACGCATAGTTTGTATGGTGGTTTGTCACAAATAATAGTTTGTATGGTAAACTGTAAAAAACGCAATAGTTTATTTGGTGGGGGGAGGGGGAGGAGCATCAAACCACGTTCGCTAAGTTGGCTAATTCATCAAAAAAAGGTCCAAAATTATCAAGTTTGGGCCAAGTTGGTGACGTGGCAGGTTAATTTATTTTCTTATCAATTTTATTTATTTTTAAACATTAAATAATAAATATGTGCTTAAACTACCTAATTTTCCTTTCTACTTTTTAATTTTATTTTTTCTCTCTTTTCATTTTTCTTTTTCCCTTCTTCTTCTTCACCTTTTTCATCTTCATCCGCCGCCCCCACCAATTTACATATATTCCTGTTATGTGCAATAAATAGTGAAAATATTCTTCACATTTGGTTGTAGATAAAACAATCAAAAACTGTTATAACTCATTTAAAAAGTTTTAGCTCGATTCAATTAAATTCACATTTTGCAACAAAATCAGAAGATGCAGTACAGTAAAGTAAAAATTGACGGGGTTAAAATAATAAATCAAAATTTGCAAAATGTTAAAAACGTTGCCAATTTGCAAAAATTGAGAATGTCCATGTGATCTGAAGCTAAAAGATCAAGCCAGGATTAAGAGATTATATAATGTTAAAGCACAAAGATGAATATTTTAAGAATTACCCATCACTCAAAATTCAAAAGGGTTTCACAGAAACATCTTCTCAGCTCAAGATGCAAACAAGTACACCAAAAAAAGAAAAAAGAAAAATCAAAATCAAAATGAAAAACTTCATGAATCGTAAATACACAATATGAAATCAAATAAAAAAGTAAATCAAGAAACTAACACTAGAAAGCTCACCTTGGTATGTTATGCTGGAAAGGAGGAAGCTACAGAAGAAATAAGTACAGCTTTTGGGATTATTGGAACAAAAATCTGAATAATTATATATAAAAAAATCATAAAGAAAAATTGAAGTAGCACAGACAGATAATTCAGTTCTAATTCGGGTCAGCGAGGGGAGGAGGAAATTCCAGGATATGAATACAATAATCCGGCAATGGGAATTGGGACGTGTTCATTATTTTCATATTTAATCGGTCAACTCAATAAATGTCAACACTTATTGTTGGGATGAAGATGAAGAAGGTGAAAAAAATAAATAAGAAATAAGAATGGGAAATTTAAATTGAAAAGTAGAGGGTAAATTAGGTAGTTCAAGCACATATATAGCATTTAAAGTTTAAAAATAAATGAAAATTAATAAGAAAATAAGTTATCCTACCACGTCACCAATTTGGCCCGAACTTGATAATTTTGGACCTTTTTTGATGAATTAGCCAACTTAGTAGACGTAGTTTGATGCTGGCCAACATCGCGTACCTTTAGTGGAAAGTGACCAACATAATGGACCAAAAATGAATTTTCCCGCAAGTGCTGATAAGAGATCAGTTGATAATCTCTTCTGAAAATAAACTCTAATATACACATTTACGTTCATTATGAAATACAAAACATCTTCTTCTCATCTTGTTCTTAGCTCAAATTTAGAGCTTTCACATGGTATCTAGAGCTTTAGGATAGAAACATGCAATCTCACCTGAATCGTGCAACTTGGACGACTCTTACCACCGCCGATAATGACACAAATACAACTGGAGATAATAGCAGAAATTAATTAATTCGTCAATCATCAATTCCGTTCGATGATCTGATTGCATTGTAGAATCCCGATAACCCTGGGATGATTCTAGTGTTGCACCCGCTCATTGGAACTAACTATTTGCCATGGAAGAGATCGATGACCATCGTGCTCGGTGTGAAATAAAAACTTAGATTTACAAACGGTAAGTCACCTAGACCTCTTGAATGACGAAAATATGAGATTTTGAAGAAAATCAATTACATGATTGTCTACTAGATATTGAATGCTTTAACAAAGGAAATGGTCGAATGCTTTTTTTATGCGAATAATGCAAATAACTGTGGGATAACATTGCTCTCCGCTATGGACAATGTAATGGTCTACTATTGTATAAGTTGTAGGGAGAAATTTCCAGCATTAGTTAGAAAAATGTCTCAATTATGGAGTATATTTCTAATATTAAGAGGTTGTGTGATAAATTTGACAATTTAAAGTCACTAGCAATTTGTGGTTATCCTATTGAAAAAAATATGCTTGAAATTGAAAGTTAAACCAAGCTTATGCAATTTTTGATGGGACTGCATATGATATATGAGCCATTAAGGTCTCTACAACTGTTTATGTAACCACTTCCTGAAGTTAATAAAGCTTATTCACTTCTTATCCAAGTTGAACAATAGAAGAGCACAAATATATATTGCATATTATGAGAAGTTTGAAAGTGTTGCAGCTGTTAGGAGCAATATTGGTAGAGGAAATGCAAGAAGAGGCACATCATATACTAGGAATAGAACTATTACCATGGGCACAGGTGGATACAAAAGAACTAAAGAAGAGAAGGCTCAATTAGTGTGCGAACATTGCCATGCTCTAGGTCATGAGATGAATGGATGTTATTAGTTGCATGGGATTCCATCATGGTATTCAAAATTTAAAGAACAACAAAAATCAAAGAATTTGCTAATGCTGTCATTGGAAACATGGATAACCAAAGGAGCATCAATTAGGGACTTCATATAAATCTCATAATGTTGTAGACATGTTAGCTCTCATATAACATGAAGTAATGAAGTTTTTTGGAGAAAAGGGACAAGCTCAATACAAGTTGAGGATAATGGTTTTGATTATGTTCACTTTGTGAATTATGCAGATACAAACACATGTACCTTGATACATTTTGCACTTAATGCAGTTGACAATTTGAGAGATGATTCTTGGATATTGGTTCAAGTAGGCATATGTACATTCACAAACATCTCAAGCATAACCTCATCCTTGCAGATACCCTTATCTCTATCTACTTACCTGATGGTTTTGATTATGTTTGAATTCTGCAGATACAAACACAAATACCTTGACACATTTTGCACTTAAGAAGTTGACAGTATTAGAGGTGATTCTTGAATATTGGATATTGGTTCAAGTAGGCTTATGCACATTCATAAACATCTCATGAATATCCGTATCCCTGTAGATACCCTTATCTATGTCTACTTACCAGGAGGTTCCATAAAAAATGTCACTCACACAAGCATTGTGTATATCTGCAACGATATTGTGCTCCATGAAGTTCTATATATTCCTCCATTCAAATACAATCTCATTTCCATTCCATGGTTAACTTTACATTCTCAGTTTAAATGTATCTTCACACCAGCCACTTGTGTTTTATAAGACCTTAAAACTTGCAATGTTATTGATGTTGGCCACTCAGTTGGGAACATTACCTACTTGATGAAACATATACAAAATTAGAGTGTAGAACTATTGCTTGTATCCTTATGTTTCTTGTATCATATTCTAGGCCATGCCTCTCTTGTTGTTTTAGAACATTAGAAAATAAATGTAATAATTATGATATTGCATCAATAAAACCTCATGATTCTTAGTTTAAATTTAAACATCACATAACACTTTTCCTCATTATTCTATACAATCATCTACTATTTTTGATCTTATACACATTAATGTATGTGGTCCGTGTAAAGAACTAGCCATTACAAACACACCATACTTTCTAAATATAGTATATGATTTCAGCAGAGCCACTTGAGTTTATCTTATGCATCAGCAGAGTCAATCTGCTAATTTTATCAAATAATTTTGTTCTCATGGAGCTAAGTCAGTTCAGACTAAAGGTCAAAGCCATTAAATATGATAATGGTTTAGAGTTACTTAATCATACATGTTAAGGATTTTTTCTTTCACTTGAAATCACTCACCATACTAGCTACCCTTACACACCACCAATAAATGTGGTGATGGAAAGGAAACATAGACAACTGCTTGATATGAGTAGAGCCATTATGTTTCACTCTCACTTACCTAATTATCTTTGGCCTTACTCAATTATGTACGCAACTCATATTATTAACAGGTTTCCTAGCAGCGTTCTTGATAGGAAAAAACCTTTTGAAAATCTCTATGGAACAAAACCCGGTTATCAAACTTTAAACCAATTGGTTCTCTCTTATGCTGCACTCATCCATCCAGATAAATCTAAATTTGATGCGAGGGCCCAAAAATGTGTTTTCATTGGTTTCATTTCTGGTAAAAAAGATTATCATTTATATGACATGGAGAATCACAAGTTAACTATTTGAAGGAATGTCAATTTCCTTAATGATAATTTTCCATTTTCATCCACTGGTACCTCTCCAGTTTTGCTTCCTTTACCTATGCATTCCTTTGATCTTTCCACATATCACCTTTCATCTACTCATATACCAGGCCCACCTGATATCATTTGTCCTACAACTTCTCCTACACATACACCATTCATGCTTATACTATATCTTCATCAAAGAATCAGAAAACCACATGCATGGTTAAATGACTATGTTGTCAATTCACTGGCTCTTGCTAGTGTGGTTGTTGATGAATCAATTTTTTATTGTCACTGACCATCCCACACACATTACATATTTGCATCATGTATACACTATCAGGGAACCTACCTCTTATACCGAAGCTAGCACACATCCATAATGGATGGAGACCATTCAAAATGAGTTAAAGGCTTTGGAGTCCATCTCTACTTGGACACTTACTTCTGCTCCAAGGAAAAAGGGTTATAGGCAACAAATATGTGTTTAAGGTCAATTGAAGCAAGATGGCACCGTGAATAGATATAAGTCCAGATTATGGCTAAGTGTTTTAATCAAATGTTTAGAATTGATTACAAAAGGTTTTTCACCTTTTGCAAAGTCGGTTACTGTTAGACTTTCCGTAGCCTATATTACTTTGAAACAATGGAACTTGTGTCAAATGGATGTTAATAATGCTTTCTTGCATGGTTACTTCCATGAAGAAGTTTACATAGTTCCCGTAATGGTTATAACAAGGCAATACCTGATGAAGTGTGTAAACTTGAGAGAAGTTTATAGGTCTTAAGCAGGCTTCAAGGGAATGGAACTAAGAACTCACATCAAAAATTGTTGGCTTTGATCAGCCCCCCTTTGATCACTGCTTGTTTATGAAGAAACCTACTTTTTCTTTCCTGGCGTTACTTGTATATGTTGATGATCTATTGGTCACAAGAGATAATCAATTATATATTGATAGTTTGAAAGACTACTTGGAAGAGCTGTTACTATTAGGGATTTGGGATTAGCCAAATACTTCCTAGGGATGAAGATTTCTAAGAGTACAAAAGGTACTTACACCTACATTTTACTTCAGAATGCTCATATGTTGAATCGTGCACCTGAAATTACACCTCTACTTCCTGATACTCATTTGGTTTCTGGTCAAGGTGGTCTAATGCAGAATCCAGATCAATACGAAAGACTGATTGGAAGATTGCTATGCTTAAACCTAACATGACCCAATATCACATGTTATGTACAACAATTAAGTTAATTTGTCATAGTTCTTGTCTTGATCACTGGACTGCTGCTTTGCATGTTCTCATATATCATAAAGGATGTCCTGACCTAGGCTTTTTTTATCCTTCTACCTTTGGTCATTAGTTGCATGCTTACATTGATGCAGATTGGGCTACATGCAAATATACAAAAAGATCTACAACAAGTTATTGTGTTTTTTTTTTGAGTAGATTAATTTAATTGAGATTAACAAGAGATTGAGTAAAAGCACCAACCGCCAATAATATCTATCCTCGAGAGACACGACTCGGGAAAACTTACCATTCTACAATCGACTTCGTACTATTGCGGAGACGATTTCTTGGAGTGCTAAGAAATTTTCGATCACTCTCCTTCTATTCGAGTCCAACTTGGGGGTGGGAAGTTATAATATATCCTTATCTACCTCAGGCATTTTCTTAGCTAGCAATTAGTTATTTAGGAGAATACAATAGCTATGCCATGAGGCAAGTGGTGATAGGAGATTATAGTTGATAACTAGATTTTTCACCGTTTCTATGTCTTTTCTTTGTTATTTATAAAATTTCGTTTGTGTCTATCATGTTTCTATTTTGTTTAGCACATCATGAAACAATAGAGTATATTTAAAATAATTATGAAACAATAACAGTTTTTTGTGAAATAAAACATTTTTTTGGATGTACAGGTCAAAATATTCTTTACAAAAAATGTGAATATTTATGTCATATTTCGAAAAATCGGGTTGTGATGCTCATTTTCTTCCGTCTAACATAGCTCAAACTCTTAACCATTATTAGGTACACCCGAGTGTACATTATATTGTACACCCCAAAAACAAACATGTAATATAACGGAGATGTACATTTTTCAATTGCGCATGCACTTTGTTATGTGTTCACCTATATTATGCAGAATTGTACATTTATCAAATTTAATATTTATCATATTGGAGATGATTAAAAGATATAAACATTATGAAAATGAAGAGCGATTTCCCATGATGAATTTATCACAATAAAAATACATATTTATCAGAACATATGTAAATATATATCTTTATAACAAAGAATCTGAACAATTTTATGCATGTTAAATGTTCATAAATATATATTTATTATAATAAAAATAAAAATTTATCATAATAAATAAATAAATTATTTTAACGGGTATATAAACTTATCACATTAAACATGTTGTTTACACCCGAGTATATAGTTCTCAAACACCATTTTTATGCCTAAATTACGTCTATGTCAATCGAACTTCAAGATTCTTGGGCTGGGCCAATATAGGCCTCAATTAATTTCGGCTTGTATAAATGTAACCTAAAGCCGGTTATATCTTGGAGTTGGGCAGAAAATTCAGAAATTTTGTTGTCAGCTCAGCATAATAACTGCGAAGCAGGTAATAACTCACCAAACTTTCTTGCTGAACAAGGCTTTGATTTGAATATTTAGATCTTTTTATTAAAATATGATTATTACAGTAATATATTAATTGCTTAGACTTGTTTTATTTATTGCTTTTATGTAAAAAATAGAGATTCCGGAGATCCTGGACTTGTGAGCTGTCATCTCATTGTCTTTTTCATTCCTAAAACCCTCCGCTAAACCCTCCTCTGAAAACCACTTCACATATTTACATATATGCGTAACATTCTATATTTATTTAGCACCTCTAGCTAGGAATTATGAATCAGGTACGGGTTTCTTCACGCTCAATTTTCATTTTCTCAATTTTATTTTTTTTTTTACTTTGATGAAGGTCCTTTCACTTGATCAGTTGTGATGCTCGATCTGTTATTGATGAAAATAATTGAAATTGCTGACATTTAATTTCTAGGTTTTGTTTTTCAATTTTTTATTTTTCCCCAGCCGAAATCTCTTACTTTTAGATAATATGAAGAGATTACTTTGTCGATCTATTTATTTTGCAACATTGTTCATCACAGCATAACATTTTCATGATTCTCTGCATATTAATTTAGGGGTGCGGCTTCATGGTTATTTTTACCAACCTAGTATAAAGAAATTAAAAAATAATAAATAAAAAATCTTAGGAACAAAAGACTGGTTCCTGGTGGTGATTATCAAAGTGGGTTTTTTGTAAATTTATCCTCAATTCATTTTCAAAGTTGCATGATTCATATGTTTATGCTTCAGAATTTTGTTCAACGTTGTTGATTGCAGTCTAAAATGCAGAACAGAGAACACTTGAAAGGAAATAAATATATTTTTTTTTGGTACTCTGTTTGTAGAATAACACCATATACATTTTATTGGTTATTGAATTTGTCCAATTTTCTTTCAACAAAAAAGAAGAAAAAAAAATGCACATGTTTTTTTTTTTTTTTTTTTCTTCCTTTGAATCTTCCAGAAATGTCTTGTCATTTAATCAAATTGGTCAGAACAGAAATTTCAAACATGTTTGGTCCATGTCTTTATTTTTCTTACTGTTTCTGATTGCAGTGAAGTTTAAAAGAAACATATAGCTCTCATCACCAGACATCAAATATAAATCTCATTCCGATTTACCACTCTCAAACATGGCCTTAGCAAGAATAGCAAGAAACGGCTACCGTCGATCCGGAGGTGCCCTGGCCGCCAATCACGTCTCCGAAAAAGACTCTCTCTCCCACTCACCCGCCCTCAGCACCGAGCTCACATCATCCCACAAAAATGTCGTGACACGTGGCATCTCCCCATTCGTCCATAGCCTCAGCCCGTCATGCGCCTGAATTTCGTGAGCAGGGGAATCTGGACGACCCCTGTGAGCCAATTCGCTCAGGCCGAGAGAGTGGTGCTGGAATCCGATTCAGAATACGAAAGCCCGAAATACCCGACGCTCGAGGCCACGAAGCCCGGCGAGAAGCCCCGGTGGTTGTGCTCGGGAGCGGGTGGGCCGCGTGTAGGTTCCTCAAGGGGCTCGATACGAGGTTGTACGATGTTGTCTGTATTTCGCCGAGGAACCATATGGTGTTTACACCTCTGCTCGCATCGACATGTGTCGGGACGTTGGAGTTTCGTTCGGTGGCGGAGCCCGTTAGTCAGATACAGGAGGCGTTGGCTAAGGATCCGAATTCGTATTTTTTTCCTTGCTTCTTGCACCGGTGGTCGACACGGACAAGCATGAAGTAAGTATAAATATAAATTATATAATATTTATATACTCGTGTTTTTTTGGTTTGAGGGAAAAAAGTGATTGTATTAGAAAAAAAAAAAAAAAACTGAATAAAATATTTTTGAGTGTTTCAAATGTGAAATTTTGTTTTGGATTCTAAAATAATTTAATGGGAATCTAAAAAGGGAAGGGTGCTTTACAAACAAATAAGCACTTTTGTAACTTACTCCCCAAACACTCTGTTTGCAAACACTAACACCTGATTTTCAACTTTTTTTAGCTTCTGTTACAATACGCGTGTGTGTGTGTGTGTGTTCGTATTCTTTTTAGTTGGAAGGAGTGTTAGCAATCACTGAAAAAAAAGTGATTGTATCAGAAAAAAATCAAATAATTATTTTTTTTATTGTTTCAAATATCAAATATTCTAAATAATTTAATAAGAATCTAGAAGTAGGGGGAGGGGAGCTTTACAAACAAATAATCACTTTTACAATTTATTCAACAAACACTCTTTTCTAACTAATTCAACTTTTAGCTAATGTTTGCAAAAAAACAAAAAAAAAACTAACAACTTCTGATTATCAACTCTTTATTTTTTTAGCTTTGCTAATATAAATCACTTCTTCTAAAAGCAGGAAGTTTTTGAAAAGTAAAGGGAAAAGTGCTTTACAAACAAAGAAACACTTTTACAACTTATTCACCAAACACTCGTTTAACTAATATTCAATTTTTAGCTTTTGTCCTGCCAACTTTTGATTCCCAACTTTTTTTTTTAGCTTTTGGTACTATAAATCACTAGCTCAGACACTATCCAAATCTCATAATAATTCCATATTGATTTAAGTTTCTGGCTAAATCAGGTGTACTGTGAGACGGCTGGCGATGACAAAGTTTCTGAAGAACCGTACCGTTTTAAGGTTTCGTATGACAAGCTGGTAATTGCTTCTGGATCCGAGCCGTTGACCTTTGGCATAAAGGGAGTTAAAGAACATGCGTTTTTTCTGCGTGAGGTGTCTCATGCCCAGGAAATAAGGAAGAGGCTTCTCCTAAACCTCATGCTCTCTCAAAATCCAGGTTTTTTTTTTGTGTGTGTGTGTGACGTCTACTTAAACATGTGTATGCGTATGATTCTGAAAATGCTATAACATTATCCGACACAAAGACTAAATGTTGTTTATTACATAATCAGTGGGTGCTTTGGGGTTCAGGATTACAGACTGCGCATGCACTAAAATTTTTAGGGTTAATTACAGAAAGTATCCTTGAGGTTAGGACTAATTACACAAAATACCCCTGAGATTTTATTTTGTCACACTTACCCCTTAAAAAAATAATTGAAACCCCACCTTAATTTTTGTCGTACACCTACCCCCTGTGGATTGCATGGATGTTATGGAATGAAAGCATTGTTATAGTCATCCTCTTTACTCTTTTTTTTTAAATATAATTAAAATTTGTTGTCTACTATCAATAATAATAAACATTACTACAGGCATCACGGAAGAAGAAAAGGAACGCCTCCTGCATTGTGTCGTTATCGGTGGTGGGCCCACCGGAGTGGAATTTAGCGGCGAATTGAGTGATTTTATTATGAGAGACGTTCGCCAGCGTTATGCTCATGTCAAAAACTACATCCGTGTCACCCTCATCGAGGTATATATAACCACTATTTGTCAAAAACTTTTATGTTTTTAAGAAAGATTTAAAAAAAAAAATTTTATTCCTCTTATAATTGATCTCTGAACAGGCGAACGAGATTCTATCATCGTTTGATGTTGGATTAAGGGAGTATGCAACGAAGCACTTGACAAAGGTAACAAGAATTTTCTTCATTGGTTTCCAAATAATAATAATAATAATAATAATTTTGAATTTAGTACGGAGTTCGACTCGTTCGTGGCGTTGTTAAAGAGGTTCACGCGGACAAGATTGTTCTAAGCGATGGGAGTGATGTCCCATACGGCCTACTCGTTTGGTCAACTGGGGTTGGTCCCTCTGAATTTGTGAAATCACTCAAAAATCTGCCCAAGTCTCCAGGTGGAAGGTAATATCTATAACTAAGTTAAATATGTTGTTTTTTATTTAGGATAATAATAATATAGCAGTGAAATTTATGATGTCATTTAACAGGATTGGTGTCGATGAATGGCTACGAGTCCCAGCGGTTGAAGACGTATTCGCACTTGGAGAACTGTGCTGGATTCCTCGAACAGGTCGGAAGGCCCTGTGCTTCCAGCTCTTGCCCAGGTACGATGGATATATTTGCCTTTCTAGTCTGACCGTCTGATGCAAGTGCGGTCAGACGGTCTCTTTTAAAACAGCTATCTGACATTGTTTTGTTGAAAAAGTAGTAATGACTTTTCACCCCTGCCTTTCCAAAAAGCAAGCCCGCCTGACGTAAGATTAGAGTCAGACGGTCTGACGGTAGAATAAATGGTTAGAATTATTGATCAGGTAGCAGAGAGGCAAAGGAAAGTTTCTGTTGAGCTGTTGAACCGGATCGGGAAACAGGATTGTGGGAAGGCTTTATCGGCAAAAGACATACCTTTGGGTGATCCGTTTGTGTACAAACATCTTGGGAGCATGGCATCGGTCGGGCGCTACAAGGCTCTGGTGGATTTACGCCAGTCCAAGGGTAATTAATTAAGTCTATTCGTAATAAATCTCACTCGAGTTGACAGGAAACAAAATGAAAAACTTGTTGTTTCGATTTTTCATTTTGGCAGGATGCAAAGGGTTTGTCGATGGCTGGGTTCTTAAGCTGGCTCGTTTGGCGCTCGGCGTATCTAACGCGGGTTATCAGCTGGAGGAACAGATTCTATGTGGCTTTTAACTGGGCAACCACGCTCGTTTTCGGCAGAGATAATTCCAGGATTTGAAGCATTCACTGGGAAGGGTGATTTGAATTGAAGCAAATAAACTGACCTTCGGTTTTTGACTAGTCTTGTTAGAGAAACTTGCTAGTAGAACGAATACAATTTTGTTTTGTTTTTTAAGACGTAGAATAACAGCTTGAGGATTTTGAATCTATTTATTTGGTAGTCATTATTATCTATTGCGATTTATGAGAGTATTGTTGATTTTTTGGAATTTTCAATTATTATTATTATTATTATTATTAATAACGCTTCTTCAGTTTGATATGTCAAGTATTCATGCGCGT
>BMAC01001220.1:111977-129200 GCA_014905375.1 Phtheirospermum japonicum
ATAAAGGATGTCCTGACCTAGGCTTTTTTTATCCTTCTACCTTTGGTCATGTAGTTGCATGCTTTACATTGATGAGCAATTGGGCTAGCATGCAAATATACAAAAAGATCTACAACAAGTTATTGTGTTTTTTTTTTTTTTTTTTTTTTTTTGGATCTTCTCTTATTTCCTGGAAGAGTAAAGAAACAAATTACAGTCTCTAAATCTTCTGTTAAGGTTGAATATAAGGGTTTTAGTCACCACTGTTTGTGAGCTTAAGTGGTTTATCTTATCTCTGCAAGGAATTTGATCTTCTTCTCCAGTTACCTTATTCTTCTCAAATGTGACAATCAGGTCGCTATACATATTGCAGAAAATCTCAAACTTCATGAAAAGGCTAAACATCTCGACATTGATTGTCATATTGTTCAAAATAAGTTCATGGAAAGGATTTATTTATTTGGATTATGTTTCTACTCATACGCAATTGGCTAATGTGTTTACCAAGTTGCTACTTGAAGGTCGATTTCCGGTTGCTACTGTCTAAGGTTGGGATTGCTCTCTGATTTGCACATTTTTTGTACGTATTTTTATGATATTTTTGCGGCTTATTTTTTTTTTCTTCCTTTGAATCTTCCAGAAATGTCTTGTCATTTAATCAAATTGGTCAGAACAGAAATTTCAAACATGTTTGGTCCATGTCTTTATTTTTCTTACTGTTTCTGATTGCAGTGAAGTTTAAAAGAAACATATAGCTCTCATCACCAGACATCAAATATAATCTCATTCCGATTTACCACTCTCAAACATGGCCTTAGCAAGAATAGCAAGAAACGGCTACCGTCGATCCGGAGGTGCCCTGGCCGCCAATCACGTCTCCGAAAAAGACTCTCTCTCCCACTCACCCGCCCTCAGCACCGAGCTCACATCATCCCACAAAAATGTCGTGACACGTGGCATCTCCCCATTCGTCCATAGCCTCAGCCCGTCATGCGGCCTGAATTTCGTGAGCAGGGGAATCTGGACGACCCCTGTGAGCCAATTCGCTCAGGCCGAGAGAGTGGTGCTGGAATCCGATTCAGAATACGAAAGCCCGAAATACCCGACGCTCGAGGCCACGAAGCCCGGCGAGAAGCCCCGGGTGGTTGTGCTCGGGAGCGGGTGGGCCGCGTGTAGGTTCCTCAAGGGGCTCGATACGAGGTTGTACGATGTTGTCTGTATTTCGCCGAGGAACCATATGGTGTTTACACCTCTGCTCGCATCGACATGTGTCGGGACGTTGGAGTTTCGTTCGGTGGCGGAGCCCGTTAGTCAGATACAGGAGGCGTTGGCTAAGGATCCGAATTCGTATTTTTTCCTTGCTTCTTGCACCGGTGTCGACACGGACAAGCATGAAGTAAGTATAAATATAAATTATATAATATTTATATACTCGTGTTTTTTTGGTTTGAGGGAAAAAAGTGATTGTATTAGAAAAAAAAAAAAAAAAACTGAATAAAATATTTTTGAGTGTTTCAAATGTGAAATTTTGTTTTGGATTCTAAATAATTTAATGGGAATCTAAAAAGGGAAGGGTGCTTTACAAACAAATAAGCACTTTTGTAACTTACTCCCCAAACACTCTGTTTGCAAACACTAACACCTGATTTTCAACTTTTTTTAGCTTCTGTTACAATACGCGTGTGTGTGTGTGTGTGTTCGTATTCTTTTAGTTGGAAGGAGTGTTAGCAATCACTGAAAAAAAGTGATTGTATCAGAAAAAAATCAAATAAATTATTTTTTTATTGTTTCAAATATCAAATATTCTAAATAATTTAATAAGAATCTAGAAGTAGGGGGAGGGGAGCTTTACAAACAAATAATCACTTTTACAATTTATTCAACAAACACTCTTTTCTAACTAATTCAACTTTTAGCTAATGTTTGCAAAAAAACAAAAAAAAAACTAACAACTTCTGATTATCAACTCTTTATTTTTTTAGCTTTTGCTAATATAAATCACTTCTTCTAAAAGCAGAAGTTTTTGAAAAGTAAAGGGAAAAGTGCTTTACAAACAAAGAAACACTTTTACAACTTATTCACCAAACACTCGTTTAACTAATATTCAATTTTTAGCTTTTGTCCTGCCAACTTTTGATTCCCAACTTTTTTTTTTTAGCTTTTGGTACTATAAATCACTAGCTCAGACACTATCCAAATCTCATAATAATTCCATATTGATTTAAGTTTCTGGCTAAATCAGGTGTACTGTGAGACGGCTGGCGATGACAAAGTTTCTGAAGAACCGTACCGTTTTAAGGTTTCGTATGACAAGCTGGTAATTGCTTCTGGATCCGAGCCGTTGACCTTTGGCATAAAGGGAGTTAAAGAACATGCGTTTTTTCTGCGTGAGGTGTCTCATGCCCAGGAAATAAGGAAGAGGCTTCTCCTAAACCTCATGCTCTCTCAAAATCCAGGTTTTTTTTTTGTGTGTGTGTGTGACGTCTACTTAAACATGTGTATGCGTATGATTCTGAAAATGCTATAACATTATCCGACACAAAGACTAAATGTTGTTTATTACATAATCAGTGGGTGCTTTGGGGGTTCAGGATTACAGACTGCGCATGCACTAAAATTTTTAGGGTTAATTACAGAAAGTATCCTTGAGGTTAGGACTAATTACACAAAATACCCCTGAGATTTTATTTTGTCACACTTACCCCCTTAAAAAAATAATTGAAACCCCACCTTAATTTTTGTCGTACACCTACCCCCTGTGGATTGCATGGATGTTATGGAATGAAAGCATTGTTATAGTCATCCTCTTTACTCTTTTTTTTTAAATATAATTAAAATTTGTTGTCTACTATCAATAATAATAAACATTACTACAGGCATCACGGAAGAAGAAAAGGAACGCCTCCTGCATTGTGTCGTTATCGGTGGTGGGCCCACCGGAGTGGAATTTAGCGGCGAATTGAGTGATTTTATTATGAGAGACGTTCGCCAGCGTTATGCTCATGTCAAAAACTACATCCGTGTCACCCTCATCGAGGTATATATAACCACTATTTGTCAAAAACTTTTATGTTTTTAAGAAAGATTTAAAAAAAAAAATTTTATTCCTCTTATAATTGATCTCTGAACAGGCGAACGAGATTCTATCATCGTTTGATGTTGGATTAAGGGAGTATGCAACGAAGCACTTGACAAAGGTAACAAGAATTTTCTTCATTGGTTTCCAAATAATAATAATAATAATAATAATTTTGAATTTAGTACGGAGTTCGACTCGTTCGTGGCGTTGTTAAAGAGGTTCACGCGGACAAGATTGTTCTAAGCGATGGGAGTGATGTCCCATACGGCCTACTCGTTTGGTCAACTGGGGTTGGTCCCTCTGAATTTGTGAAATCACTCAAAAATCTGCCCAAGTCTCCAGGTGGAAGGTAATATCTATAACTAAGTTAAATATGTTGTTTTTTATTTAGGATAATAATAATATAGCAGTGAAATTTATGATGTCATTTAACAGGATTGGTGTCGATGAATGGCTACGAGTCCCAGCGGTTGAAGACGTATTCGCACTTGGAGACTGTGCTGGATTCCTCGAACAGGTCGGAAGGCCTGTGCTTCCAGCTCTTGCCCAGGTACGATGGATATATTTGCCTTCTAGTCTGACCGTCTGATGCAAGTGCGGTCAGACGGTCTCTTTTAAAACAGCTATCTGACATTGTTTTGTTGAAAAGTAGTATGACTTTTCACCCCTGCCTTTCCAAAAAGCAAGCCCGCCTGACGTAAGATTAGAGTCAGACGGTCTGACGGTAGAATAATGGTTGAATTATTGATCAGGTAGCAGAGAGGCAAGGAAAGTTTCTGGTTGAGCTGTTGAACCGGATCGGGAAACAGGATTGTGGGAAGGCTTTATCGGCAAAAGACATACCTTTGGGTGATCCGTTTGTGTACAAACATCTTGGGAGCATGGCATCGGTCGGGCGCTACAAGGCTCTGGTGGATTTACGCCAGTCCAAGGTAATTAATTAAGTCTATTCGTAATAAATCTCACTCGAGTTGACAGGAAACAAAATGAAAAACTTGTTGTTTCGATTTTTCATTTTGGCAGGATGCAAAGGGTTTGTCGATGGCTGGGTTCTTAAGCTGGCTCGTTTGGCGCTCGGCGTATCTAACGCGGGTTATCAGCTGGAGGAACAGATTCTATGTGGCTTTTAACTGGGCAACCACGCTCGTTTTCGGCAGAGATAATTCCAGGATTTGAAGCATTCACTGGGAAGGGTGATTTGAATTGAAGCAAATAAACTGACCTTCGGTTTTTGACTAGTCTTGTTAGAGAAACTTGCTAGTAGAACGAATACAATTTTGTTTTGTTTTTTAAGACGTAGAATAACAGCTTGAGGATTTTGAATCTATTTATTTGGTAGTCATTATTATCTATTGCGATTTATGAGAGTATTGTTGATTTTTTGGAATTTTCAATTATTATTATTATTATTATTATTAATAACGCTTCTTCAGTTTGATATGTCAAGTATTCATGCGCGTAGACCACTGAAAAAGGAAAACAAAATTATTGCTCATGTACTCGATTACTAATTTGTATGACCATCAAATGATTTTTTTTTTCTTTTTTTTTCCTGATTTCTTTTATTCGATTCATTATTCGACAATCTTATGGCCTGTTTGAACTATCATTCGTTTCAGAATCTTAGGGTATTCAGAATTACGTGAATAGTAAGAATTTTTATTTATTATAGGAATCATAAACCTTTATTATATCTTACGGCCTGTTTAGAATAGCATTCGTTGAAATTTTAAATTCTGATATTCAGAATCTTAGGTGTATTCAGAATTACGTGAATAGTAAGAATTTTTGTTTATTATAGGAATCATAAACCTTTACTATATCTTACGGCCTGTTTGAAATAACATTCGTTGAAATTTTAAATTCTGGTATTCAGAATATTAGGTTTGGACTAACATTCGTTGAAATTATGAATTCTGGTATTCAGAATCTTAGGGTTTGGACATTCAGACTAGCATTCGTTTAAGAATCTTATGGTATTCAGAATTACGTGAATAGTAAGAATTTTTGTTTATTGGTCTGTTTGAACTAGCATTCGTTGAAAACTCTAAATTCTGGTATTCAGAATCTTACGGCCTGTTTGTACTAGCATTCGTTGAAAACTCTAAATTCTGGTATTCAGAATCTTAGGTTTGGACTAATTGAGATTTTGAATTCTGGTATTCAGAATCTTAGGTTTGGACTAACATTTGTTGACATTCTGAATTCTGGTATTCAGAATTTTAGGGTGTGTTTGGATCGATGGATTTAAAATCCATTGTTCAAATCCATCTTAGCTGTTTGGCTAACAAAATATAAATGGGGATTTTAAATCAGCTCATTTTGTCTTAACCTATTTTCAATGGATTTAGAATTCACTCTTAAACCTAGTCATTTTAAATCCTCATCACTGAAGCACCTTTTTCTTCTACCCACCGACTCGAGTGACTGTGGACTGTGAGGTAAGCTTCTCTCTCTCTCTCTCTCTCCCTCTCGTTCTTCTTTCTCTCTCTCTTGCTCCTTCTCGTTCGCTCCTTCTCGTTCTTCTTTCTCTCTCCATCTCGCACTTTCTCTCTCACAAACGCCTCTACAATTTATGTTATTTTTAACCTAATTTGTGTTCTTGCCTTCGAATTAGGGCTGCAATTACAAAATTTCACACAACATATGTTGGAAGAGAAGGAAAATCAGAAGCGAGCACGGACCAAGGTTAGTACCTTTATACAGGTTGTTGATATGCTTTTTCTAACTTTGTGTGCCCTAGTTGACAAGTTAAACTCATAAAATATGAAACTGACTGTCTGATTTGTGACTCCATTTCTGGTTGCTAGGTTTTTAATTTCTCGATTTCTAGCTTTAATTCGTTTATTTCATTTCTTAGAATGTCTGTGGTGTATGTATATGTAGAGAATTTAGATGAGATTCTGAATATGTAATAAATCTGGTGAAAGTATGTAGTAGTAGTGTATGTTTTAGTATGATTGAAGACTAACTGCGGCTACTGAGGCATTGTCCCGAATAATTAAGCTATTGCCCCTAAATTTATATCTAAAACACACACAAGTATCTCTTTGTTGTTTGTATTTATTTTGTAAAAACCTCTCAAAGGGTCTAATTTGTAAAACAGATGGTGTTTGTTATTTTAAAAGATAATTAAAACTTTATTTTAATTGGATTGAAATAGATTTTATCATCATTCGTAGACCATATTTTGATGGTGAAACTTTCTTTATTCAAAGTAAAAACCCGTCAATAATTGACAATTTCTTTCCCAGACCATCAGACATTCTGGTGCACGAATCATTTGAAGAAAAGGGTTCTGCATACTGTTTTATTCTAAACTGAACGCATATCAAATACATACGCATGTTGATTCCATTTTATTGAACATCACATTATTAATATATTCATTACAAATGAGACTCAGAATAACACAGCTCATACTTTATATAAAGCTTGATCTACCCAAAATTATTATTATTTTATTAAATCTTGATCTGCCCAAAAGAAAAAAAGGTTTTTGGTTTTTCTTAATTATTATTACCACTCTCTGCCTATACTCTTGAATGATAGCTCTAATTAGAAGCTATACATGCATGCAAGAATAAAAACAGTTTTCACATTTAGGTGATAAGTCAAGGCCTTTAATTGTTATCTATGACTTGATATTTATAGTTTGACATGGGACTGTACAACTTAAATATTATGTTTTCCTATATTATGTTTTCCTTTTGGTTTATGCATGAAGATGCATGTTTGGTTTGGTAGTTAGCTTAATTATCCTCTAACTTTGAGCTTTATGCCTTTTCATTTGAAATTTTCTTTCTCTTAAAAATAAAAATAAAAGTAATAAAATACCATTGGCTAGAGCCGACAAAAGCTGGGTCAGGCCGGGCTCGAATCTCATTTCAGCTTAAATAAAATTATTCCTTGTAATTCTGTTGTTGTTTTCATTCCAATTTTATTTTACTCCTTATTTTTTACTTTTATATACCTTTTACTTTTATTTTTTTCTCTCCTTATTTCTTACTTTCATATATCTTTTACTTTTACTTTACTCCTTATTTTTTACTTTTATTTTTTTCTCTCCTTATATCTTTATCATCTTTTAAAGTTTTAAAATATGTTTGAGGTCTGTCTTGAGTGTTTAGTTTTAAACTCAGCCCACTATTTAATCAGAGAGTTTATTTCAATCTATATGTTAAAAGCCTATTTTGAATTAGTCAAAGTATATTTTGTATTTGTGTCATCCTTGTTTTTAGGTTGGATACTTTTGTTGATGTCTTTTTTACTGTTAGTAGTTTAAGTTTGATATCTTTATTTTTTTAGTAAATGACTTGTAATATTCTCCTTAATATTTATTTACAGCAGTCAGATACAAGAAACAATCATATGTGTCTTGGAATAAAGAGATGGACGGTCATTTAGTATATGTATTAGCCGACCAAATGATTCAAGGAAACAAATGTGATGGGGACGCTTGGGAGCCCCAAACTTTGCAAGCTGCTGTGATATATTTGAACAGAAAATTGCACCTTAATTTGACTAAAGATAACATAAAAAATAGGCTAAAATATTGGAAGAAGTGCTTTAATGTTGTATCAGATGTCCAAACAAAGCAAAGTGGTTTCTCGTGGGATGAAGAACGAAAGATGATTGTTGTCACGTCAGATGAATGGAGCTCGTGGACTGCTTATGTTGAGGTAAGGCGATCAATAACATCCCTATATATATATATATATATATATATATATATATATATATATATATATATATATTCTTTTGTTTTCATTAATGGTATGCATGAGTTTGGATGGATTCTTAAAGAACGAAAGTCGATTGCTCTTTGGATTTATTGCCTTCTTTGTTTGTGATCCTTTTTGAGTTCGTTGGTTCAATTAAAGGTCTGATAACGGCACGGCTAAGCTAAGAGACGTCGTTTGAAAATTCTTTTAAAAAAAATAAAAAAGAAAAGGAGAAAATGATCCTAAAGTTTTAGATTGAAAAATGCTCATTGTTACACAAAGGTTTTAGATTGAAAAATGATCCTAAAACATATATATTCATGCGCATGCTGCTGTGTCTCTACCGAACCCTCTATGTGTGTGTGTGTGTGTGTGTGTGTGTGTGTGTGTGTGTGTGTGTGTATATATATATATATATATTTTAGCTGGCAGTTGGTGATTTTGATCACATATGAGAAGATTCCTAATTATATATACAGGTGATTGTTCAAAATTATTTTATTTCAATTTCTCATTCTGCCTTTTTAATTTCTGCTACACGAGGCATGTGCATRTACATATATCCGTGCATGATATATGTGTGACTAATTAGGGAGTTTTTGAAAACTCTTAAAAGAAAAAAGTGATCTCAGCTTCTAACTAGAAAAAAGAGTCAACTAACTTCTGATATTATTATTTTCCCCTTCGGCGCTCACGAATACTCTGTTAGTAATTTTAGTCACCTCTTAATTATGCAATATTGCATTTTAGTCCAAATATATATTCATTTTGCCAGTATTTTTTGTTCCTGAAAAGTTGATCAAGACATCCTGTCAACATCTAGTGGTCCAAATATAGATCAAATTCCAAATTCAGCATATACACATGCATGTAGTAGTTTGATGCATCTAGTGGGCCTTATTGATTATTATGTTTGTTTTTTACGATTAGGTTTTTAAAATGTCGAGCCCTCTTATTGATCTAATACTATGTTGCATGATTAAAAATCCCTGAGCAGACCAGACCCTCTTGYAGGAAAGCTTTGCAATGCATGAGCAAAAATTATTACTTTTTTTTAAGTCTCTCTTCTTGCAAAGTGGATGAAAAATAATTTTTTGATTTGTTATGTATGCAGTCACATCCAGATGCAAAATAAAATGATAKAACAATGGGATAGCATCGTTCTTTTGTGTGGAAAAGATAGAGYAACTGGCCAAGGTGCTGARACGTTTGAAGAAGGTGCCGAACTAATGGGCGAGGGAGATGAAAATGAAGTAAATTCGTCTCCCTTGTCAGGACAAAGACCAAGAGCACGACCATCAAGCTCAACGAATTTTATGTAAAACAAAAAGAAAAGACCGAAAAAAGATTCTTTGGCAGAAGCGGTCAATGTTATAGCTACTTCATTTGAAGAGTTTGTAGCGAGTAAGAGAAAGAGTCAAGAGAAACCAAGTGGTGTTGAAATACATGATGTTGTCTCGATGGTGCCTGGACTTACTACCGACGAAGTTTTCAAAGCTGTCCGAAAGTTGATGAATGGTGATGTTGAAGAATCTAATTTGTTGAAAGCTCTCCCGGATGAAAAGAAAAAAGAGTGGATATCTTTTCTTATTAACTCTTGAGTGTTGTGTTAAGCTTTTGTTTAGAACTTGATGTAGAAGATTTATTAAAATTATCAGACTATCAGTAGGTTGGTTCTAAACTGGTTTGAGTTGGTTGAATATTTTGTGTTGATAATTAGTTTCTTGGATTTTGAATATTTTGGGTTCTTTCTTGTGTTGGTTTTGGCACAATCTGAAGAGAGATTTGAATAACACCAAAGGGATTTTCATCTGTTTGTATTTGTAGAAGCTTGTTTTGTTTCTCTATAACTTACAAAAGCCTTTGTTTTTTTCTTTTTTTTTCTTGCTGTGCCAAACACCAATTTCTTTTTTTTTATTCTGGTGATGTTTATTCTGTTCCCAATTCCAAAGCAGCCAATTTTTTATTTTTTTTATTTTATATAAATGTATGAATTTGAAATTCTCTTTTCAAATTCATATATATACAAACAAGTGATTTGAAATTTAAGGTATTTCAAATCCAAGGTAGTTTAAATCCATTCATTTCAAATTCCCAGTCAAATCCAAATCCATCGATCCAAACGCAGCCTTAGGGTATTCAGAATTATTACTATATCTTACGACCTATTTGGACTAACATTCGTTGAGATTATGAATTTTGGTATTCAGAATCTTAGGGTTTGGACTAGCATTCTTGAGATTATGAATTCTGGTATTCAGAATATTAGGATTAGGATATTCAAAATTATGTGAATAGTAAGAATTCTTGTTTGTAATAAGAATCAAAATCTTTTACTATCATGTTTGAAAAGTAGGTGGTAGTGCATTATTATATTGTATTAGAAATATTTAATTCTTTACTATCATGTTTGAAAAGTAGGTGTTAATTTATTATTATATTGTATTAGTAATATTTAATTATTTAATTGTAAGATATTATTGTTTGAGTATTTCATTTTTGGACTTTTGAACAAATAAGTTTCGGTATTCAAAATACCGAATCCAGTATTTTGAATGTTTCAAAATATATCAATCATACTCCATAAGAAATATATATTAATCATATTCCATCATTATTTTCATATTTATATCTTATCAACTTCAAGTTCATTTTTCTTTAGAAAAGTTTTTCATCAATATCATCGACAAAAATAAAAATAAAAATCTCATTAGAGATAAAAGAAAAAAGAAAAAGAAAATGAAAGAATATACATAAGGCTGACAATAAATAACAATAAATCCGGTTAAAACGAAGACCCGCTCGCACCCACTCCGACGGGAAAGGAGATTACCCGCTTTAAAATTACGGAATTTGGCGGGGACGGATACGAGTATGAGGATAGTGTCCCCGTTGTTGGGTACCTGCGTGTATCCATCCTCGTTTTATACCCATTTTGATACCCACATGTATTATCACTTAAAATATTTATTTTTATATCTTGGACCATTTTAAATGTAATAATCTAAATATTTATTATATTATTAAAATTTTCTTATAATATTCTTTCTTTATATTTAAGTGGACCTAAAAATCAAGCCTCGTCAATTTTTCTTTTAATTTGAGTAATAATAATTGATATGCCGGCGGATACGAATCGAATATCACAGGCAGGGGCGGGTAATTAGGTATTGCGGGCGGGGACGGGGCAACTAATATACACGCGGTGGCGGGGCAGGGGTGGGGATAACTTTTCCAAACGGAATAGGGACAAGGGTTGGCATACCCGCCCCGCCCACGCCCATTGCCATCCCTAGATATGCAACGGCAACCTTGCGATCATCCAAGCCTTTATTCACAGAAAATGATCATCCGAAACCAGCTCGGGTCCTCTGATGTAACATGCAAAAACCACAAAATCCAAAACTGTAACACCAAAAGCTCTCATGTCACCGATGATAGATGCATTTCAACCACATTTCATAAAAGCAAGTCAACGGCTAAAACCAAAATTCACCAATAAAAACTGGATAGCTAAAAAAACCATTAAGATCATTCAGAACTCTCATAATTGAGTAGTAGATTCCTTTCCTTTGGCAGTCAACAGTTCAAATTTCATTTTTAGCTTAAATAAGCAGACTTTCACACTGTACAAGTATATATACAAGTTTCCTGATACATAACTTAAGGTACGTTCCCCAGGTCCCTCTCTAAACTTAAACCTCCATCCACCCAAAATAAAGGCTGGGTTTTTTTTTTCTTCTCCTAATCTAATTTAAGAAACCCATTCTTGTTCCTCAGAAACCCGAAGACGAGAACGACCCACAATCCAGAATATGCCATAACGCCAGTTAATTTTATTTACCTCACATGAGTATCATAGGCATCAAATAGGGTATCGGGGACAACGAGAGGCAGCTTATCTATGTACATGAACAGCCTCTTCAAATTCTCCCTCGTTATAGCCATCATGTCTACAACGTCCCTGCCATCAAGAAACACCCATAGATCACCAGAGTTTACCCTCTTTAAGCTGTCGCGGCAGAAAGGGCACGATTGTGATCTTGAACGCCTGCAGCGAGTAAATAACATGTTATTGGACACAAAAAGATGAGCCACATTACTATTTCGGGTCCCAAATTATGTGAAATAACCGTAAGCCTCGTCTTTTTGGGACAGAGGGAGTATGATGCAAGAGGACAGCATATAGTGGGTGCAAATCATCAAAGAGAAAACAAAAGGCAATCAATTTACAAGAACGAAGAAACAAAAGTAACATTGAAATTCAACCGATTCAAAGAAAGAAAGGATTGAGCTTGTAGAACCTAAGCAGCAACACTTGTGACCAGAAAGTATGAATACCAGTCTAGTAGACAATTTACTCAACAAGGTTTCCAATGAGTTGCTCTTATAAAATTCCCTGCAAGCACAAGTTTTCTTCCCAATGTACTAAGTAATCTCAATAGCAGTATGTATCAATTATCATATAGAAACTCGACGTTTTCCAATCAACCAGGCATATGTGGATTGCACATAATTCAACAAGATTTTTCACACCGAATATGTATATATATAAATAGCAATGAAATTAAAACACACTAAGTAAGTTAACCACCAATTATATTGCCAGCAAAAATACTAGAAAGTACAATTAGACACACCAAAACGGACCAAACGGGCAAAACTAAAAAAATATATATATTTACCGAAAAGTATATCTGCTATTTTTAGTAATCAAGAACTGAGAGAAGGGATACAATACCATTCTCTGTAGCATTTCTGGCACATGGCATGATTACAGTTTGGCAAGACTATCTTGCTGTTCATCTCCATGCAAATCCCACATTCGTCTTCCCTTTCAGTATCTAATTCCGAGTATTGCCTCTGTTCTTCTTCATCCTTTCTCCTGTATCTCTCTAAGCACACAGCTTTCTGCTTTTTATCTTCCGAATCCGTGACACCTCTTTGAAGTTGCATCAAAGACGGATAAATTACAGCTGCCCACAAGCAATGTTTAGTTTACAAAACCATTAGTTATTCATTTTCTTTATTAAAAAAAAACACTAATCTAATAGAATTCGGGTTCTTTACCGTAAAATTCACGAATGCTTGCTTTTCGCTCATGAGTTGACATGGTCGTTGTGCCATCAACGTACACCTGTACCATGAAAAAATTGGATTGCTTTTCATTAATTGGACAAAAAATGACAAATTTGGATTGCATTACAGGATACTAACCAGAAAAAAGGACTGACCTTATAAATTAGGATTCTCAGCAGCCCGAGGGCGCCTGCCAGGTGGCAATCAGTCCACTGAACGAGAAAAAGGAAGAAGTGTGCCGCTGGACTATACGACATTCTCATTTGCAGACACGCACCATCATATTCTCGGGAAAAATCAGATGCCCTGCAAGGGCATTTGAAGATTAAATCACTAATAATGAAATAGTAAGAAAAAGAAATCAACCTAATTAATTTAATCTGCAGTAGCATAATGTGCTGGAAGTTCAAAGACTTCATTTTTGAGGTTTACGTCCAGTGAAGAACAATTAGATAACTATATTAGTTTCATAAACATGGATTATTTATTAATTAGAATGAAAATCTTTCCAGGAAAGTCATAATATGAACTCTTGAAGGAGAATTTTTTATTTTTATTTTTGAAAAAGATACCTTTAGCGCAAACTGAAGCAACCAATAAAGTGGACTTTAAACTGCCTTAAATTAAAAATTTCCGTAATCGATAAGCAGAACGGATTCTTATAATTTATACCTCTAACAAGTTCTAGATTTTGTTTCTTTGAAAAACAAACAAATAAATAATAACACAAACAAACTAGATTGTAAAATTACTACCTCCAAAACACTAAGCATTAAATTAAATAAGAAAATAAATCCAGAAAGAAAACAAAAAACCGTAAATCATTAAAATAAAAAATTATGAAAAAAAAAACTGACAGATCACTAAACCGAAACACACAGAAATTTGCAAAATAAAAGTAAAAAAATCAAAACTGTAAAAGAAAAAAATCGGGGAAAAAAACTCACAGAGTATTTGCATGCTGAATATCGGCTTCGAGAACTTTGAGCGAGTCCTTGAAGGACTTTCGCATAGGGCCTCCGCCGCTGACGTACATCTCTTCTTCAAACAATTTTCCGCCTTTTTGCCCTTTATTTTCGAGAATCAAATAATCATATGTATCTATGTTAATTTAATGGGAGATTATCAATAGATGGAAATAGGATTAGATTGATCAATAGATGTTTCTGGATTTCAGTTTTAAAAAAGAAAAATAATTATTCCTTTTTTTCTTTTTTCTCGTTCTACCTAGAGAAATTCAAAAGAGGACTCTCTCTCTGACTTAGACTGACACCCTCTCTAAAATTTGAAGAGTTGTCTTCTACTATCAAAGAAATACAGATAAAAGCGGACACGTGGACTCGAGACGGTGAGTAAGGGATAATTTCCCTTTTTTTATTATTATTATTTCTGTAAAGATAGGGTACATAATAACATACAGTATTATTATATTTTTCATTTTTCTATTTAAAGAAAATATTATTTATTTTCTAATACAGTATATCATTTTGATCGAGGGTCTAAAATGTGCAATACCGTGTTGAGATGGCGAGATCTTGAGCGGTAAAAGATATTTTTATTTTTTTATATTATTTTAATTATTTGAATAATAAGAAGAATAATGCGATAGGTAAATATTTTTACTAATAGTTTTTTTAAATAAAGTAGTTTTTAAAATACTTAAAGTACAATTATACTTAATTTATTTTTATATTTATTAACAATTTTACACGATTAAATTCGAAATGAATACAATAAAATAGTTATGTTTTAACAAAAAATTAAAATTAAAATATCAAAATAGTCAAAACTCTAGAAATAACGGTATTCTAGATGAGCTTTTCAAAATTGGTGATTTTACCCATTACATAAAATACATCAGTTAAATAAATTGCAGAAGACAAGTTGAGGTATTTAATGAGAAAAGATGAAATAGTGTGAAAAATGATTTATAGTGCGAAAATAAGGATTTAAAGGTGAGATATTCCGTACTAAAAATCCCACCGTATCGAAGTCATTCGATAACTTTTAGTTCTTATTCCTTAACTTTTAAAATAAAAATACTGACCGGTTTAAAGAACTGATATATATCTATTTTGAATAAGTATTAATTTTTATTTTTATTTTTTAAAGACATATTTTATCATTTGCATCTATTTTAAATTAGTATTTAATAAATTACTTAATTAAAATAGTTTATTGAGAAAGAATGTTAGAATTCATTACGTTAATGTGAATACACCGTGCCTAAATTTCTTCTATTTATATATCACAATTTTTTATAAGATGAATTTGATCTAATGTTTATTAGTACATACGTGCGAGAGGGAAGCAAAGATGAGGAGAAATTTTTAAACGTATCTAGATATATTTAAGAGATTGTGAAGAGTTTTATTTGAGGGTAAAATAGTAAAATATATATCATTCTTAATCCTATCTAAAGCTGGAAATGAGAATATAATTTTGGTAATTTCTTTCTAAGTTTCAAATACAATGAAAATTTGTATAGGCACATGACATTGATCAACTCACCATCTTCCTATAATCAATTTGATAAATTTGAGGCTTCCTTTTACATGTATATTTTAAAATATTTTTAGACTTGCATTTAAATATATATATTATATCTGATTAATAAGCGCATGCTTTAAAAAATATTCGTTTCATACATATCCTTACGAAAAGAAGTCAATAAACTTTAAGTATTCGGGATTTCGTTTAAGAATGGCTTAATATCTTTTTAAGACAAATAAAAACTATACTAACAAATTACAAATTCCAATATGGCTATTATAATAATAATTGCACCTGTCGATGAGTTTCTTGAAATAGAAAATCTTGAGGCAATAATACAAACAAGTGGGTCAATTTTCTGGTGACGCTCTTATCCGTAATCCACATCTCCACTTTCACCCTTTTCCTTTTTAATTATGAAAATATTTCGTTTCTCTCTCTTATAATGTAAGAAGATGGAAGGATACAACAAATTTATATGAATTTGTTACTTTTTGTTTCACTTTTTATTTTCCCCCTTATTGCTTTGTGTTTTTTTGGGCATTGTAATCCCGTTGGTAGCTTTCGGTCCACTATTTTATTGATTGTTACGTTTTTTCCCACTAGCTTTACCTTTTGAGTTTTGCTCCTACACTTTCCATTTATTATCAGCCAAACTCCTTTTAGTTTTTCTTAATCACAAAATCTACTCAAATTCACAAGAGCAATATTGCTCACCCACTTTTTAGGGTGATAACTTAATCCACATTTGCTTTAATATTAATTTTCAATTATTTTCACTAATAAGAATTATTTTATTCTCAATTAAAAAATTTTATACTAATTAAAAAACACGCGTTCTCTAGAAAACAAAAAGGGCACGAATATACGCACCCCAAAATATTTTTAGTTGACCCCAAAATATTTTAAAGAAAAATAATCATAAATGAAAAAACTAAATAACTTTACCACAATATATATTTAAAATTAAACAAATAATAAATTATAAATAAAAAAGAGAATATTGATGACTAATATTAATTAGATATTTTCTGGCCGAAACCATCACTAATTAATTCTCGATCCATCCAACAATCCATGAAACAGAAGCTGGCAACGCACCCTCCCAAATCAAGCCGAGGCTGGGCAGCGGCAGCAACTCTTTCAGGCTGCGCAGCCCCAGCCTGAACTCTGTCCGCCTCCGCCGCATCTTCGACATCTTCGACAAGAACCACAACAACATCATCACCGTCGACGAGCTCGGCCAGGCCCTCGCCCTCCTTTTGCCGCCGTTGTAACTTCCCGGGAAAGCCGCTGCTGCGGATGCCGCTGCTGCCGATTGCCTCTTGAAAGAAAGCGTTCCCTGCTGGTTGTCGACGGTGGTACGGCGTGTCGAGGGCCACGTTTGCGTGGTCGTGGTCTTCCAGGAGGAGCGGGAGGAGATAGTAAGACTGGCCGACAGAGAGCTGCTCGTGGTGGTGGAGAGGCGGCGGCGGGGCTGAGGAAGATGTCGTTTGATATTTATATATGACAAAGTCTTGATGCTTGGTGGACCACACACACACACACACACACACACCACACACACACACACACACACACATATATATATAATTTTCTTAAGAGAAATCTTGCTCACACATCTTTAAGGTGAGTACTTTAACCCACAATTATTTTAGTATTTTTAATTGATAACTAGATTTTTCACTGCTAAATAATTTTCATTTTCATCTTAACTGAAAAATATATGTCCGAATTAAAAAGAATTATTTCCAAAAAAATAAAATACCAAATAAAAAAAAAAGTGTTTCAACTTTAACTACTAGCCATAATAATTTATAAATTTAAACAAGATTTAAAAAAATTTCAAAAGGGTATATAATATAAGAA
>BMAC01001220.1:155819-180113 GCA_014905375.1 Phtheirospermum japonicum
GGCTGGAGCTTCGCCAGATCAACCGCCAAATGCAAATATGTTTTCCCTAAACGGCCCATGATTCGCGGCACGTGTCCCTGGGATCCCGGCTGGGGTCCCCACTAGGGCAAGCTATAAATATCCCAGCCTTGAGGCGGGGAAAGGTATGTTCTCTTGAGCACTCTCAATTATTTTCCTGAAATACACCTCAAACGCTTACTGACTTAAGCATCGGAGAGGTTTCCACCGGAAAACCACCGGTGGTCCTTTCTAATCCTTGTTTGTGGTGCAGGTCGGGGTGATATTAATCGTTCCTGGTGCTGTGTAAAGCTTGGACTATTTTTCAGGCTAAAACAACGAGGTCATTGCTCTTGCGGTTAAAAATCTCCCCTCTCATCTTCGGTGGCCCACATGAATTCTTGGGTTAAATCCAAACCCGTCTGTAATTTTTGGAAACGTTCGGGTCATTGAGACGCTACTTGCTTTGAAAATATGGATATCTCGACTGGTGGGGTGATCGACCTCGAGGTGGTAGGCATCAACGTGGGGTTAATGTACACGTGGAAGTGGCTGATCATGGAGAAGCTCCTCCAAGTTTAGCGCTTGCCGCGAGCACCTTCAATGTTCTAGGGATGGCTCAGGACCAATGGCAGCAACTTCTAACTTTGCATGGTAACTCTTCTAGAAACACACCAGTTGATCGTATGATTGGTAAGTATGCGTTTCAATAGATTATCAACTCGAGTGCTTTGAATCATGTCACTGGGAGTTTAGGAATTATTTCAGGTATTACGGCGATGGATGATTACCCGATTGGTTTACGACTAGTGTCGTGTGGCGGGGACTGGTGGTTTTGGCCCCGAGAATTGTTCTTAACAATGTCTAGTTTTTTTCTTAATTAAATTGCAATTAAACTTATGCAACTCATCTCATTGATGATTTAAATTGTATAGTATAATTTACCAAAAACTTATGCATTATACACGACCAGTTTGAGGACCTTGATTAGCGTGATAGACTCTACTACTTTCGTATTATACTAAATATTCAGTCTCTTGTGTTATCTAAGGTGAACTCTTCGGACATTTAGCATAAGCAACTTGGATATCCTTCGGACATAGTACTAAATGTTGGGTTCGCTATAATTGTACGGGGCCTACGCAGCGGATTTTAAATTTTTTTAATTAAATAAAATAAATATATATATCAAATATATATACTAAACCTCGTAGATTTCGTTAGCGATTTTAACGATCGTCATTTTTCATTATTATGTATCTAATACAAGTTTTGATTCTTATAAAATAAATAAATTAATACCTCTCGATTAATTTCTTCTCGCCGTAGGAATCCAAGCGTATCCCCTCTAATTGAGTCCACCTTTCGATTGCGACACCGGAAAAATTCTTCGCTAGTAGAATCGTTCATTTTTCAAATTGATTATAGGAATAACAATTAATCCAACAACCAACAATTGTTTGAAAATTAATTGTTGTAGATGAAAAATTATCAATTAATTCTCATCTACAACTGAAGACTTAAAATAAAAAAAATGTAAAGAAAAGAAGAATAATTTCTTCTTTGTCTTTTTTACGCCTTTGCAGCCCTTTTTCGAAAAATAAATCACGGCCGCAAGAGTCCTTCTTTTTAAAAGTGGAGGAGTCCTCCTTTTGTTTTCCTTTTTGAATGAATCAGACGACACTCTCATATATATATATATATATATATATATATATATATATATATATATATATATATATATATTAGACTAGTTAGGTTAAGATTAGGTCTAACCTTAATTAGTTAATTAATATAAATATAAATATAAATATATATTTATATTTTAAAGTCTTCTATTATTTTAGTGGGCTTCTACAATTAGGGCCTATTAGAAAATTACATGGACTTGAATTTATAATCCAACTAATTAATTAATTCAATTAATTAATTAATCCCATAAATTTAAATTAATCAATCCAATTGACTAATCTAAATATATTCCTTTAATTGGGATTTCTAATCAAATTAGATTTAATTACATAATCAAATATATAATTAAATATTTAATCCAACAATCGAATTGAATTAAAATTCCATTTGAGTAATCCAAATTAATAAATTATTCCAACCATTTGAGTTATCAATCTTGAAATGTCAACAACCAAAATTATGTGTGACCCTTTTAGGTTCACGACTAACACTAGAAGTAGGCTTATAACTTTTATAAGTTTGTAAATAACAATTTATTATATTAATTAATCCAATTAATTAATTCCCTTGAAATTAACTCTTTAATTTCAAGAACCTACAAATTATGACAACATCTAGAAAGTAGCATGATTACCCAGTGTTAGGTGAAATAGCGAGTAAACCTATTTCAATTACAAGTGCATACATGTACGATCCTTTCGACACTAGTTTCCCGATTAAATCTTGGGCATGGATTTATAAGTCGAAACCCAATTGATTTAATAACTGTGATTTCATTTCAAGTTTAAGTAATTCATTTATGAATCAATATTCATCGTGCCCTGGCCAAGGTCTTTGAATCACAAACTATGAAAATTCACAGGATACTCTCTTGTCCATAGACAAGTGTCGAATTCTATGTTGGCTACAGACAAACCTCCATGCACATCGATACAATACCCAAAATACCCCTTTTACGATTGTCAGGCAATCAAAAGAAAAATCTAAGTATTGCTCGATGTGCACAAGGCTACCATCGTACCTCAAGTCAAGGACTAATCATGTACTATTTTAATATGAAAATTCTTATTCGACAGACAAATCTTCCAGTTAAGAATTTCCATCGGGTCATGTTCAATGAACTTGTTCTACAACAAGCACCCACATATATGCACTCGCGTCACAACGCTGATGTTAATGGAATGAAACATCCTTGTCTTACAAGCATGCATCATATGCGCAAGTCTTACCGGGCTATTCTATGTCCTATCTCGAAAAGCCCATTGACTTGGAACGAGTTTAAGACCGAAACCTTAGAGACATGTTCCATGATTGCCATCATATGCAAAACCATATCCCATAGTTTAAATTGGTCTAAGGACTTTATCATACGTGCAATTATAATAAAAGCGAAAACATTAGATAAAGAAAGTTGTCTTTATTAATATAATTCCAATAAAATCATTATACAAGTAGAATGAAATCCAATCTAATTGGAACGTCGGGCACTCTACTCTAACACTAATATCTCTTCCAATTTTCCGTAGTTATATTATTTTAGGGAATAAGACTCGTGATATTTGTCATCAAGCAAAGTAGAGTAGGGATATTTTTCCTCTTATCAATCTAATACCGTAGTTTGATTTAATACATTGTGATTTTTGAGGGCCATACCATACACCCTTATTTTGAGATGCTAAGTATTTCTTCACTATTTTAAATGATTTTTCTAGATTCATTTTGGTGTTTTATAGAATGATAAAACCAAAGTATTTCAAACATGTATGTAATTTTTCGCTATGCTCGGTGACAATTTGTTTATAAGGTCCACATGGTTAGAAGTGCCAATGGTACTGAATTCAATTGCTTGAGAGAAACATTTTGTGAAAAAATGTTAGTGTTACAAACATCTTGTGTCGTTACTCCTCCAAAAATGGGCGAATCGAATGGAAACATCATCATATTTTAAACGTGGCACGAGCTTTGCGATTTTAGGGTAATCTGCTCATTGATTTTTGAGGCAAATGTATTTTAATCAAACACCTTGGGATGTCTTAAATACCTTTGATTGGCTTGATGTCTTAGTTTGCTCTTGCAATGGCTTAATGACTTAGGCCGACTTTGGTGCCTTTGATTGGCTTAATGCGTTAGGTTGATCAACAACTTTGATTGGCTTAATGTATTAGTTCGATTAAGCATCTTTAATTGGCTTGACACATTAAGTCGGCTAATGCATTAGTTAAACTCAATGCCTTTGGATTAAGTAATGCCTTAAGCCGGCTTGGCGGCTTAGGTTGGTTCAATGCTTTTGGTCGACTTGATGCCTTTGGTTTGCTTGATGAATTTAATTGGCCTGATGCCTTAGATCGAATAAGTGCCTTCGATTGGCTTGAAGACTTAGGTGCTAATGTCATAGGGTTGGTTAATGCCTTAGGTTGGCTCAATACCTTTGGTCGGCTCGATGCCGTTAATTAACTGAATGCCTTAGGTCGGCTAAGTACCTTTAACTGGCTTGACGCCTTAGGTCCTCATGTTGCTTTGATGCCTTAGATTGACTCTATTTATGAGCTCGATTGTGCTGACCTTATCATTTATGTTAATGAGATCGACCATTTTGATGATATTGATCATCTTAACCTAATCGGCTTTGATGAGCTCGACTAGTTCAACAAATGTTGTCTTTCACTTTAGAACTTATTTATCGAGAAAGGATGGATTCCTTCTTTATCATTTCTTAAAATGGTAATGGCTCCGAAGAATAGACCTCATTGTGCTAAGCCAATAGGTCGACATCTTTTTTTTGCAAAAATTTCTTCATTGTGGCGGTTGAGCTGTTCGAGCTCTTCTCACTTTCCTGAGTTAGAGCTTTTTGGTCTTGTGGAAATGTGATGATCGGAGCTGTCATGTTTTGTTTGGTGGTTATTTGAGATGCGACTAGAGCTAGGAACTCTTGAAAAGTTTTTGGGTCTTGTAATTTATCCTTTTAAAAGAGGAATTATCTAAAAGCCCCTATTGTGTCGAGATGAGCAAGGATCTCTCGCACATGGTTCAGTCTCTGAGGTTTGTTTGGTGAATCGTGATATATAGCTCCTTAATAACTCATTGGGCGTTGCACGATGGTGGCTTTTGGAGCGACTATCATCTAGGAGACAAGAGAGTTCCTGAGAAATATGACTTCAGTTGTGCCCACGAGAAGATAGAATGGCATAACAATGATCAATACCGCCTCAATGGGATCCCATCCAAGGTCATCGAGAACATGCAAAAATGATGCACAACAAAAAAAAGCAGATTTCCGAGGGGTTTTTCCCTCGAATTTGAGGTGAAAAACCGAGGGAACCATTCCCTCGGAAAAACCTTCCTTGGTAAAAAAATTTCGAGGGGCAATTTCCCTCGAAAAACTAAACCGAGAGTCTGAACCCTCGGAAAAATCCACCGTACAACCCTCGGAAAAATGGGGGAATACCGAAGGTTTAATTTCCCTCGGAAAACTGAGGGCAATATATTCCCTCGGAAAATCGAGGGCCTCTTATTCCCTCGAAAATCCGAGGGGTTAAGTTCCCTTAGAAAACCAAGAGCTGTAGTTTCCCTCGGAATACCGAGGACAGATTATTCCCTCGGTTTTTGATATTTCTGAGGGATTTTACCCTCGATTTTTATTTTTTTAATAATTTTTTTTTACTTTTCCGAGGGTTTTCGAGGGATTTTCCCCTCGTTTTTTTTTCAACAATTTTTAATTTTCAACTTTAATTTTAATTTCTGTTGAATTATTAAAATTCCCCAAAAATTTGAAAAAAATCATTAATGAAAAGACAAATAAATAAATCAATTATTATAAAAATTCTTGAAAATTTAAGAATTATTACATGCGTTCGACACAGTAACAAAATTTATATAAAAATCAAACTGTCCTATGAATGGGAAGGGGGGTACTGCTGCTGGAAACGAACATACATGTCAGCCATCTGGCATCCATCCGCGTCGAAATGCCTCCTGCTGCCGGCGCAGCTCCTGACGCTCTGCCTCCTGCTTCCGGCGCTGCCCCTCACGCTCTGCCTCCCGCTGCAGGCGCTGCTCCTCACGCTCCTCCGCACGTCGTCGCTCAGACTCGGCGTATTCCTGCTGCATCGTCTCGAGCTCTACCCTCTGAGGCTGGAGCTGCGCCTTGAGCTCTCGGGTCCTATCAGCCTGGTAGAAGGTGGAAGAAGAGCGGCCTGTGAAAAAACCCTTCGCAGCAGCCACCACCTTCCCATACGTGCCGGTGCTGTAATGACGTCCCTTGCTTGACCCGACGACGCCTAAGAAAACCCGGTCATGGTCAACCTTGCTACTCACCTTCTGGGAAGACGACGCACGTTGCTTTTCCTGGGTGAGCTGTTGCTCGTACTCCTACTGAAATACAACTCGTTATTAAAATTCTACATTAAAATCAAAGAATAAGTTAAAAATAAGAAAGAGACTCACATTAATAATACTATATCTCGTATCGATCCACGCACCGTCATTCTTTTGGTGCGTACGTACAAAAAGATCGTACACCTTAGCCGGCTCACCCGTCTCCATCTCCTGTATCCAAATAGAATTTTCAAATAACTAACATTAAAATCAAACAAATAAATATTATATTATTATATTTTAAAACTACTTACGATATCCAAAGTATAATCGATACTAGATCTAGCCCCCCCGTGTGCTTCGACATCCCAGTACCCGGCCCAGCAGGCTCGCTCCTCCTGTTCCGGCTGCAATGTTCGGATTTGGCCTTGTTCTCGGGCTTATCCCACTCGACCTTCCAAGCCCTAATTGAGATGCATGATATATAATATGGTATAAATTATATATTATAAATAAAAAATTCTAATTTAATAAGAAAACATATAACAGAGTCGTTTACCTATAGACTTCCTCGAGGAGGCATTTAGGCCTCGCACCACCATGGGCGGCAATATACTACTTATACTCGTTAAGCTGCCTCCCGTAAATCTCCCCGATCATCGAAAAAAATACACCATGTATCTGTCCATCACTATACTCCCCCGGGTCCCAATAACAAACCTCCTGCAAAAATAAAATAATAATTACAATTCAATTGATACATATATATGATTGTGTATTTACGGTAAATATTATCAAATTTGGACATAAAATAATAATTACATTAAACATCTCCCACCAGAACTTCTTAGTCTCCTTAGGAACCACCTTATAGCACCACCCAGCGGGATGGAGATCTTTCTCAAAAATCTCCCGGAGTATAGTGGCCACCCTGCCCCGTCTGCTGTGCAGCCTGTATTTAATTGTAATTTTTTTTTGTTACGAATAAAATTTAATCATAATGATAATTACAAATTTAAAATCATTGATTTACTTACTTATTCCCTGCAATATAAACCTGAACTCCACCCCTCGGCGATGGGACCAACTGCCGCATGATGTACCCGCGTCGGACAGGGTCTGTGATGGTGCATACGACGTTGGCGTCGGGGTCTGATAAGGTGTCTGCGCTGAATGGTCAGTACCGAGACCCATGCAGTCGGTGTCGAAATCAGCTAAATGATTAGCCGAAAGAGTATCTGATCGACCCACGCTACCGGAAACTCGACGCAATGGCATCTGATAAAATTATTAGATAATAATACGAGCATTTTATAAAATACCAGTATATATTATATACCAAACGTATTAATAAATCCAAATTAAAAAAATAGTTATAAAAAAGTGTGTTTTACAATAAGAATAAATTACATATATTTCAACTAAACTAATCACTTTCACTACTATTAAAGGTATCACCAAACAAGTGATCTATATGCATCGCGTCACTTCGCCAAGGTTCCAAATAAGCAATTACCACCGTCACATTTTTGAAAAATATTTTGAAAACTTAAATAAAACCACGTGACACCCTATCAAGTTTTTTGAAAAAAAATTGAAAACCCGCTATTGGAGGGACAACACCTCCCGGCCGGCGCCGTAACCCACGTCAACATCCGACGGTATACAACCAACAACACCAATGACAATAATATATATAAACAAAATTAAACCCCCGCCGATCACCACGGCCTCCCATGCATGAACAATATATATACAATATAATGGGTGCATACATGCATATATCACAATATAATTTGACCCTAAAGTTATATATTCCTAAATTGAACCCTAATTAATTGATTATTCCTAAATTGAACCCTAATTATGTAATTATTACTAAATTGAATCCTAATTATATAATTATTCCTAAATTGAATCCTAATTAATTGATTATTCCTAAATTGAACCCTAATTATGTAATTATTCCTAAATTGAACCCTAATTAATTGATTATTCCTAAATTGAACCCTAATTATGTAATTATTCCTAAATTGAACCCTAATTATATAATTATTCCTAAATTGAACCCTAATTATTTAATTATTTCTAAATTGAACCATAATTATATAATTATTCCTAAATTGAACCCTAATTATGTAATTATTACTAAATTAAACCCTAATTAATTGATTATTCTTAAATTGAACCCTAATTATATAATTATTACTAAATTAAACCCTAATTATATAATCATTCCTAAATTGAACCCTAATTATGTAATTATTACTAAATTGGACCCTTAGTTTTGATTTTCTTTTTAAAGAAATTATGATTTTATGTAATAAATTAAACTTCAAGGTAGTTTTTATAACTTATCCTATTTATTCAAACTTGAAAGATTTCAATAATGCTGCAAGCATAATTACTTCCCCTGCCTTTAATAACAGCAAGATAAGCCATCACAAATAACTCGAGCAAACAGAACAGAAAAATCAGAGGATATTGACGGGAAAAATCAGAGCAAACACATACAAATAATATACAAATTATAATTTTACATTARAAATTAAATTAATAAATTCATGAATATACAAAAACAAAAAAAAAAACCAAACAACTTACCTTGGCGACGGAGGCTGGCAAAGGCGGCGAAGGCAGTGGATCGTCGGCGGCTGGCGAAGGCCGCCGCAGTTCTCCCGGACGGCGGGCAGTGGTGCGATGATGGCGGTGAATGGAGGGCGACGGCCGACGGCCGACAGTGGAATCACCTTTCTTCCTTTCTTTCTCTTTCTTTCTTTCTGTTTACCCTTCCTTTCTTCCTTTCTTTCGCAGAGAGTGGTGCGCTGGTATTTAGGATTAAACCAAACCAAGGGCACAATTCCCTCGGTTTGCCCTCGGAAAACCAAGGGTACTTACTTCCCTCAGTTTGATTTTCTATTTTCTTGATTTTTTTATATTAAACGAAATCGAGGGAATAGTGATTCCCTCGGTTTGTTTTTTAATTTAAACAAATTCAAAAAAATAGAAGAAATAATAAAAAAAAAGATTTATTTTCGAGACGTCGAGGCGCACCCCTCCCCGCCCTATTCGTAAAATGATGGGATTCGTTTAAACTTTTTACTAATTTTTCTATTTTTTCGAGTTTTTTTTTCATTTTTCATCTAAAATCGAAAAAAAATAGAAAACGCGTACTAAATGATCGACGCCGGACCCTCGTGTTTCCACGACGCCGAGGCACACCCCTCCCCGCCCGGTCGTGAAATGATGGGATTTGTTTCCATTTTCTACTAATTTTTCTATTTTTTCGAGCTTTTTTTCCTTTTTCTTATTTAAAATCGAAGAAAAATAGAAAACGCGTGCTAAATGATCGACGCTCAACCCTCGTGGTTCCACGACGCCAAGACGCACCCATCGCCCTCTCGGCAAAATCACGATGATTCGTCGTTTCGCGTTTCCAACCGAAGGAGTTGAATGATCGATCGTATCTTGTTGTTGGTCGAATCCCACGATACGTGTGGATACGCACGTGCTCGTTGATATTTTTCGATCGAAACCGAGTCAAAACCAACCCACGTGCCTAAGATGATATGATTGATTTCATTTTTACGATTTTTCTATTTTTTCTATTTTTTAAATTAAATAAAATCGAGTGTCGTAAAAAAACCCTCGGTTTTCCGAGGGTAAATATGATACCCTCGGTTTTTCCTATTTTTTTTAAAAAGAAAATAAAAAAAATAGTAAAAAATAATTAAAAAATAAGATTTGTTTTCGGGACGCCGCCCCTCCCTGCCCCGGATGTAATTTCTTGGGTTTCATTTATATTTTTTACTAATTTTTCTATTTTTCGAGTTTTTTTTTCCATTTTTTTATTTAAAATCGAAAAAAATAGAAAACGCGTGCTAAACGATCGACGCTTGACCCTCGTGGTTCCACGACGCCGAGACGCACCCATCTCCCTCTCGGCAAAATCACGATGTTTCGTCGCTTCGCGTTTCCAACCGAAGGAGTTGAATGATCTATCGTATCTTGTTGTTGGTAGAATCTCACGACACGTGTGGATACGCACGTGCTCGTTGGTATTTTTCGATCGAAATCAGGTCAAAACCACACCACGCGACTACGATGATAGGATTGATTTCATTTTTATGATTTTTCTATTTTTTTGATTTTTTTTAAATTAAATAATACTGAGGGTTGCAAAAAACCCTCGGTTTTCCGAGGGTACATATGATACCCTCGGTTTTTTTAGTTTTAAAAAAATAAAAAACAAACCAAGGTTGGCAAAAAACCCTTGATTTTCCGAGTGTACATAGGATACCCTTGTTTTTTAATTTTTAAAAAAATAAATAAAAATAAAAAACAAACCGAGGGTTGAAAAAAACCCTCGATTTTACGAGGGTACATATGATACCCACGGTTTTTTAATTTTAAAAAAATAAATAAAAATAAAAAAAACCGAGGGTTGCAAAAAACCCTCAGTTTTGTACCCTCGGTTTTTTTTATTTTTAAAAAAATAAAAATAAAAAACAAACCGAGGGTTGCAAAAAACCCTCGGTTTTCCAAGGGTACATATGATACCCTCGGTTTTTTTATTTTTTAAAAAATAAAAATAAAAAACAAACCGAGGGTTGCAAAAAACCCTCAGTTTTCCAAGGGTACATATGATACCCTCGGTTTTTTTATTTTTAAAAAAATAAAAATAAAAAACAAATCGAGGGTTGCAAAAAACCCTCGGTTTTCCAAGGGTACATATGATACCCTCGGTTTTTTAATTTTAAAAAATAAAAAAAAATAAAAAACAAACCGAGGGTTGCAAAAAATCCTCGGTTTTCCGAGAGCACCGAGCTTGCCCTCGTTTTTTTTTTTAATTTTATAAAAATAAATAAAAATAAAAAAACCGAGGGTTACAAAGAACCCTCGGTTTTCCGAGGGTACATATGATACCCTCGGTTTTTTTATTTTTAAAAAATAAATAAAAATAAAAAACAAATCGAGGGTTGCAAAAAACCCTCAGTTTTTCGAGGGCACCGAGCTTGCCCTCGGTTTTATTAATTTTTCAAAAAACTAATAATAACAAAAAACCGAGGGAGTCATATGTACCCTCGAAAAACCGAGGGTTTTATTCCCTCGAATATAATTCCCTCGTAAAACCCTCGGTAGTTCCATCGGTATGTTTGGCGGCAAAAATTGGCGCCATATTTCCGATGAAAAAATCGAAGGAACATATTTCCCTCGGAAAATTCCGAGGTAAATTGCTCTCCGTAGGTTTGGCCCTCGAAAAAACCGAGGGAAGAATTTCCCTCAGTTTTTCGCTCGGAAAACTGCTGTTTTTTTGTAGTGATATGTGTCAGTCACGCCGAACATGTCCATATAGTTCTAATATGGCTCAAGTGTGAATTCGTGTCACTGTTACCTTTATAGAGAGCTATTGATAGGAATCTCAATTTCCCGTTGCTTTGATAGGAGTTGAACAGAGGTAACACATTATTGTATACCGAGCTGCAATATGGAGTGGGCCGAGCTATTGGGTATGAATTTGGTGCAGGGTATGACGCTTACTTGGATTCCAGCTTGACAATCCATTATTTCAGATACTTCAACTTGACAAAACTATTTTCAAGGCTTGGTTGCGGGGGAGGAATGTTCAAATCGACCTGGCTTTATTTTATTTGGTGAGCAGCATTTAGCTTAAACAAAATGGCGGTAGAAGTAGGGGTGTGCAAAATTCGACCAAAAACCAAACCGACCGAATAGTATAATTCGGTTCGGTTTTCGGTTTTCGATCGTAAGAATCTCGGTCAATTCGGTCGGTTTCGGTTTGACCACCAAAAAAATCGAAAAAACCGAACCGACCGAATTATATATATAATATAATATAATATAATATATTAATTATATATATATATATATTATATATATATAATATAATATATTAATTATATATTTTATTAATTTATTTTCCTGCTTTAGAAAATAAAGGAATTAAAAAAAAAGAGAAAATCGGTTCGGTCCGAAATCGACCGAAACCGACCGAAATATTTCGGTTCGGTTTTTCAAATTTTTTCGGTCGGTTCGGTCCGACCAATGAACGAATTCGGTCAATTCGGTTTTGACAATTCGGTCGGTTCGGTCGACCGAACCGACCGATGCACACCCCTAGGTAGAAGCATGGCCTTGTCATCAACAATTGCTATAAAACTGCTCGGCCGACCTAAATAGATACTCTACCATCTCTAAAGATTTTCCATTTAATCATTTTGATGAGCTAAATATCAACTCTTGAGCTCTCAAGATTTTTCAAATTTTCTATGTCAAAGAGCTAAACATCAGCTCTTTGTCTCTCGGGATTTTTTAATTTTTTAATTTTGAGGAGCTAAACAACTCTCCAGCTCTCAATTTTGTTCAATTTTTTCCATTATGAGGAGTTGTGCACTAGCTCTCAACTCTTAATTTTTTTTTTATTTTTTCATTTCGAGGAGCTAAACATCTTCCACATTAGCTCTCAAGTCTTTCTTTTAATTTCTATTTTTATTATGAAAAGTTGAAATTTGCTTTTGTCACTTTCTTCATCATTTCTTTGAATTGATTTTCAAAGAAATAAAAAAGATCTAAAGGAATAAATGACAAAGGAATGATGAAGATCAACGAAGCCGAGTTGAATTCTAAGAGTAGTCTCAATAGAACTAATTGCGTGATGCTTGAAATTTTCATCACCTCAAAAAGATCTCACTCAGCTCAGAAAGCCAACCATCAATGCCCCCAAAGATCCCCTCACTTGACCTGCACAGTAGAAGCCTGGCTCGAAAACCATCAATGCTCCCAAATATCCCCTCACTTAACCTGTCAACAGTAGAAGCCTGTATAAGCTAAATGTAGCTCAACCAAATAAAACAATAGTTCAACCAAATAAAAAAGTAAAAATAAAAAAAAAATAGGTGGGAAGAAGTGCTTAGTTATTTTATTCCTTTATTTATTTTTTTAGCTCTGATCAGCTATGTCTCAATCCTTCTACAATAGTATGTTCTCATTTACAAGCTTTCTCTCTCTGAAATAATCTCTACGTGCTTTCTCTCTCTAAAGTTGTGGGATCCCTTCTGTCTCTTTTAAAATCACTACTTATATGTTTCTCGTGAAAACCTGATGGACATATGTCATTCCATGATTGGTCGTTAAATTACTTTGACAACAAGATACTAAAAACTCTTACTCTAATCATGGGCTTGGATGTCGCTCTTTCGTACTTGGTTATATCATTATCGAGTCACATTTACTGACATAACATTCAGGATTAGGCTAGCTTGGCTGAGTCAGATCGGCCATATGTATGTTGTCATGGGCAACACGATGCGGGTGATCTGTTTCGGCCACACATCTTGTGCATGGTGAAGGTCGGCTCAGCCAAGTGCCTAGCTTGGCCACACATCTTGTGCAAAGAGTAAGCCGGCTCGACCAAATGCTTAACTCGATTATTGGGGCAGAATATCATATTTTCATAGGGTAGGTCATCTTAGCCATGATGCATTTACTATAGGTTGTGGTACGCCATTAATGACCCTAAGTGACGTATGCTTGATTAACTTAATTTGCGCATCTTGGTCGGCAAGTGCTGCACACATGATCTGATGCCTCGCACACTCATTCAGTAACTAGTGCATGTGATCTGGTTGGCTGTGGCACATTCTGGTGGTATGATTTACTTGGACACCCGAGTGGTGATGGTGCGGATGATCCGATTTGGGCACACATCTTGTGTGGGGGCATGTCAATCGTTGCACATAATGGTTAGTACACAAGTGCGACTTGTTCGGCCACATGCATTAGAAGACGTGCCCGATGGCACAACTAAGTATCTTAACCCTCGTGCAAGGCAGCTCGAATCCTGGTTAGTGCCCATGGTAGTGTTGGCCCGTTCTTATGCCCAATGCAGGTGTCGGTCTCATTCGGCAGTGTGTTGGGCATGTCAGCTCAGAAGATTGCCTATTGTGGTGGTCAGATCGGCTTGACAATTTACCTATCGCGACGTCAGGATGATTCGACAGTGTTCTTGGCGTGGGTCAACCCAGATAGGCAACGTATGCTCAACTCAGCCTAGGTTTTGCTCGGACCTTGTGAAAATGTGTTTGACATTGTAGGTTTTGGAGGCTCGACAAAACATGCTCTGGTCAACCGAGGTTGCTTGGCTATGTGTTATGGCCAATGCCTATTCCTTGCTCCGGACACGTGCGCACCTGCCCGGCGTGTCCTAGTAAGTCGGAGAGTCCCGTGCAATGCCAATCGTGCCACGCTCGTCCCTCCTGCCCGCTCATGACTCGAGTCCTTGTCGTGTGCCGCGGCATGGCCTCGCGCTCGCGCCTGCCTGTCGGTCGCGCTCGTCCCTTCGCACTGTCCCGCGTCCCGTCGCCATCCCGTCTGCATAGCTTCGGCGTCATACCTAGCTATTGGCGCCGTGCACCTTCGCGGGTCACGCGTGTCACAAGTCCTGGCAGACTCGGTGCCGCCCATCACTCGCTCCGCGCCTCGCACCGAGTGGTATTGCGCAGCTTGATGCGCAAGTGACTCGTGCCGCCGAATAGTGCTCGGAGTACCAAACCACTGCTCGTGTGACTGTCGGTCGCGATAGTTGCTTGGCCGAGCCGACCTATGCCCAAGTGTTAGGCAAGAATGGACGACTCAGTGATTACAAAAGGCAAGTACGAGGTGTCCATATGAAAGTGCGGTGCCTATGCGCGTGATTAAAGCTAAGATTTGAGTATCTTGTTGACAAAGTAATTCAACAGTCAATTGTAGAGTGTCACGTGTCCATTCGGTTTTCAAGGGAACCTATAAATAGCTTTTTCAATAGAGAAATAGGAATTCACATTTTTTAAGAGAGAAAAAGCATATTTGAGTGAGTAATATCGTAAAATATAGAGAATACACTTATAAAGGGTTGATCAAGATCGATCCAAACTTATAAAAAAAAATACATAAAATAGATAACCGTTTTTTCATACTTGTTTTTACGATTTTGTTTGGTTAATCTGCCGAATTTAATTGTTGCATTTTGTTGAGATACTTTTAGATTAAATACTAAAGAATATCATTCGACGTACACAACCCACACAATTGGTTTTTGTTAGACTAGTAAGTATAAGAGTTGGTATGTCTAAAATTAACTAGTCCAAACTCGCTGGTACTGGTTATGCCACAACGCAACAAAATCTACGCTCGCTATTAAAATACCAAGATCAAGGATGCAAATATTAACAATTACTAATTTAGGTATAAAGAGATCCATATCTTGACCATACGAGGGAATTAGGGCACCAAAGGCCAGGGAAATGAGAAGAAAACGGTCGACGAGCATTTGAAATTAACCAATAAATTATGGGTTTCTTTAATTAGGACGTAAACAAGAACTGTTCATACTACAAACTTCTAGTCCGATTGGGAAATAAAAGATTGTCAAATCAATGTATATTAAAATTACAGATTTCTTAACTAACTAGGAAACAGTAAAACAGGAATAAAGTAATGATATAAAATATTTGGTTTGATAACATTAATCTTCCCTTAAATTCTATGGTCTTTTTCATTAATTCTTTGAGCAATGTTTTTTTTTTTTTTAACAAATCGCAAAAACTTATATTCAACCAACGTAGCCAATTATCACAAAGCAAATTGAATTCATGAATTCGCCATTAGGAGAAGACCATTGGAGACTAAAATATCATTTTCATCTCTATAAATGAATTGTTGAAATAAATCTGAAACTTATAGGACAAAAATTACACGAAATTGAAACTCAAGGACAAACATAATGTTATTATTATTATTATTAATTTATTTTTATACGTGAAAAGCTGCTATTACGTACAATGACGTATACAGATTTCTTCAGTTTTCCAACACCTGCTATATATAAAACAACACCAACAAAAATCGGTGTTCTCATCACAACGTTTCTGGTGCCCGCACAAATTAACGTTAATCTTACTCTGCTTCATTTGCGAGCCCGTAATGTTCACTTTATTGCTGCTTAGCCTGCTCTCATCCCTTTCATGCTGCTTAGCCTGCTCTCATCCTCATAACCTATAATCAAATTATTGATTTCGATTTTTGATAACTATCAAAATTATTTGCCAAAAACTTTACAAAATATATTTTTTAAATTAAAACTTACATTCATGGGGAAGGAACAAGGCAACAAGGGTCAAGGTGACGAGAATGAGATGACCGAAATTGTAAGAAGCCATTGATTAAAAATCGAGAAAGATAAATAATAATGAATTTCTTGTTGAAATTTTGTCATATTTATAGCACTGTGCCCACCCATATTATATTACAGTTATCTTAAGTAATAATATATTTTACTCAATCGATCAACACACTATTTTGAATCTTTGCATGTATTCATGGAATTTTGCTGTCCTAATTCTAGCAATTAGTGCAAGTATAGAAACAAAATTGCAAAAATAGGAACAGAATCGAAACATAGCAAATCAAATTGTAGACTATATTACGATTTTTAGTATACATATTTTTTTACTTACCTTATTCAAAAATTTAACTTTCTTGAAAGATTTTGTGATGATCAATAAGGATGATGTCTATATACCTGTAGGCGTCAGGCCAGCGTCTAGCGCCTAAAACGTTTAGGTGGGGCTAGGCGGGACTTCGGCGGGACCTAAAATATGAGAATAAATATCCTAATTGACAATATTTCACCCAACCATTTAATAGTTCTACATACTACCTGCTATATAATAAATTTTATGACAATTCAAAATTAAAAGTAATAATCACAAGTTACAGTTCACAAGTTTAAAACTATTGTTCGATTCAAAGTTCAAAACAATATAAATCCATGAGTTCATTAGTCAAATAAAAATACCATAACATATATTACAAAATCAAAATAATCAAAAAATTGGCCAAAAAACGACGTCGTTTCAGGCCCTAAAAATTAAAAAAAAAAAAAACAAGCCTAGCGCCTAGGCGCCGACTTGGGCGCCGAGGCAGCGCCTGGAGCGCCCGACGATTTATTTGGCCGATTTTTAAAAATCGTAGGCGGATTGGTGGCGCCTGGCGCCTAGGCGGGCGCCTAGAGCGATTTTTAGAACAGAGCTATATACTACTGAATCTTCGAAAACCGTTCTTATATACCACACAAACATTGATAAACATGGAAAGTGAAGTTCTTACATTTCGGTATTTTAACAAGCATATTCAGTTCTTTTCTATGATTCATTTGATGATAGTGATGATGCTTGTGAGGTTGTTTTTGATATAGGTGATCAGGAGCAAGAAGAAGGACTAAGGTTTTGCTCGGCAAGCATTTGGATTCTAGCATCCTTTGGAAATAACAGACGTCTGACTAAAGATGTTAAATTTAGCACCTGTTGGAGAGTTGACCCAACGAAGTTTACTTGCTTTTCCTTTTATATTACCTTGCTAGATTAGGTTTATTTTTGCATTTACACACACACACACACACACAACACACACACACACACCAACATATATATATATATATATATATATATATATATATATATATATATATATATATATATATATATTTCATATATTTCATATATATTAATGCAAAATCCTCATATCATATGTGTCTGCTTCCACGCTTCGTTAGCTTTGGAAAAAAATTTGGTGTTTCGGTGTCATCCGAGCCTAATATTAACCTAATTTAGTATTTTTCCTTTTATTATATGTTACTTAATTTAATACTTTCCTAATATTAATTTAATAATTTTATTTTATTACATGTTACCTACTATAATATTTTCTTTAACATATTTTGCCCAATTCAATATCTTACTTTTATTTTTCTAATATAAAAATATAAATAATTTATATCTAATTAAAAAAAATCTATATAAGTTGAATTAATTGTTATTTACAATAAAAATTGAAATAATTTTATTATAATTATAAATAGTTATTTAAAGAAATATGAGTTATATAAAGTTATTACAAAAAGGAAATAAATATAAAAAAATATAAACTTAAATTTTTTTATCTAATCCTAATATAATAAATTGAAAATAACATTAAAATATATATGAAAAACTATTGTTATACCAAATAAAAAATAAAAACAAAGTGAAACAAAAAAGATAACATAATACTAATACTAATATAATAATAATAAATTATTGTGCCTAGAAAAATAAATTTTAAATAAATTTTAAATCTCTTTATCTAATTCCAAAATAATGAATTGATACACATATTATATATCTATACGAACAAATTAGTATATTACACAGAAAGAAATAAAAATAAAATAAGATTACATATACTACAAGTTAGATGCACGATATTTTTTAAATAAAATTATTAGTATCTCATAAATTTTAATTTTTTATATCACATATTCACATGTAACACGTAGGTGTTGTATATTTTACATTTTTAACTCAATTTTCTACGGGTTTCCCAACTGATTTTGTGACTCAAAGTGAAAAAAGAAATTGAAAACTCTCTATTCCGAAAATCAGTCTTATTGTGATTAGAACAAATAATATTCTTAATATATCACAACTAATTTCGTGACTCATGGTAAAAAACTTGCAAAATTTTTAATTGGGAAAACCAGTCTTACTGTAATTAGAACAAATAATGTTCTGATTTGTGTGTAAGAATTATTTATTGTGAAAACAGAATAAATAATGTTACGATTTGTATGTATCATTTTCAATATTATTATTTTTATATTTTTAATGAATATTACTCTTTTCCAAATCCCGCATAATATGTGTGTGTCTGCTTTGCAGGCTTCGTTTGACCAATATCTACTTAACTTAATATTTTGCTTTCACCATATATCACCTAATTGAATCTTTTCATTTTATTATATTTTACCCAATTTAATATTTTTCTTTTATTATATTTTGTCTAATTCAATATTTTTCTTTTATTCTCCTAATATAAAACTACAAATAAGTCATATAAAATTAGTAAAAAAAGATCTAAGTTAGTTATTTTAATTAAAATATAAATTACATATGATATAATTTTAATTAAAATAATATATTAAATTATTAAATAAGTAGTGTTTATGATAAGAGTTTATATAATTTTAATTTTGTAATTTTAAATATTTCTTTAAAATACGTTGCGGCGTTTTTATTAAAAAAGGAGAAAAGTGTCTGCATACATATCAATCAATAAAAAAGAAACGAAAATAAAGAAACTAGTGCTTCATAAGAAATCCTCGCTTAAGAGAACTCTTTGAATCTTTACGTAGAGGAGTAGAGACTCCATCTTCAGCCATATCCGCCCAAGATTGTCCAGAAGTGAAATCCATAAGGTGAAGGGCAGGAGAGGATTTTGGATCGGTGACAATGAAAGGAGTAGAAGACTCCTGTTGTAATTTTTTAATTATGTCAATTAATTCCCGATCAGTGGCAAGTTTACGAAAAATAGGGGTGCGATGTTGGCTGCCAATATTCGTCTCGTTCGCTATAATACATTCTTCATGTGCAAGACATGCTATTGGGGTATGTTGCGCTGAAGGAGAGACCTTATCCGAAGAACCCATATTCACCTGATCAACATAATTCTTTCTCGAAGAAGCAGGTTCCTTATAAAGCACAAGTTGTCGAGAGGTGTCACAAACTATCTCAGAAGGCTAAAAAGCAGTACGGTAAATTTGCCCTTCCGAACGGAACGGAGTAACAAAAGTATCAACAGCTTTAGGAGCCGTGTTCACGGGGGCGAGAGATAACGGCTCGGACCTCGAAGTGGGCTCCGAGGTAGGAGGTGACGAAGGACCCGTGCAGTCTTCAGCTTGTAACACTTGAAAGGTGTTAGGATTCGTCAGAGAAGGATTAGTAGGCTCGGGAGTTTGGCGGGAATCCGTACGGTTACGGACCTGATGCTCATGAGAACCGGGACGTCGACGAGAATGTCTGGTGTTAACCGTCTGCCATTCATCGCTCACCACATTATGAGCGGCACTAGTTTCACTCTGAGCGGCTTTAGTTTTACGAGCAGGACAAGAACCAACAAGGTGTCCCACCATTTTGCAACTCGAGCAGAAATCCGTCAGGCTCTCGTAACCCAATGAAATATAACTGCAATAGCCCTCCGTCTCAATCATGACCGTTTCATGCAGGGTATGTTCAAGATTTAACTCAACCAGCACACGAACAAAGTGGCCGACAGAGCCATTGAGGGAACGTTCATCGATTTGCAAATGCGTTCCAACTACCCTAGCAATATTCAAAATAAAAGAATGTTCCCAGTATTCAATAGGCAATTCATAAATGCGGATCCAAACCTGAGAAGATGCCGAAGGCACCTTATAAGGGTTGAAGTCCGGAGTCTAAGGAAAGAGCCGCAGAGTAGCTGAGCCAATCTTCCAGGCCGTCTTGGAAAACGCCCTGTTTCGATCTTCAGGAGAGGCGAAGGAGATACTAAAATATCCCTTGCCAAGAGGAACAAACTTCCAATCGCCGGAAATGCTTCATGCAGAAGAAAGCGAATCCTTGATACTAGCGATCGTGAGAGGTTTCGAGCCTTTCACTTGGAGAAGACGTCCGATGAGAGAGCCGCGTAAAAGCAAAACCCGAGATTGGTAAAGGGTTTCGTCAATCGTAACCGAAAAATAATCACCCTTTTATAGCAGAGGGCCCCCTAAGGATTTATTAGCCAAAAACGGGCCTTGAGGGGAGAAAGTGGGCCTGGATGGTGGGCCCGGAAAGTCCCACGTAGGCAGCCCACCATTGCAAGAGGGGGCAGTGGGGTGTAAAGGATGCTGCTGGACTAAGGGGGAAACGAAAGGAATAGGTTGTTGGGCTGCCCCAAAAGGTTCCTGGGCCTGAGGCTGGCCTGCAGAAAAAGCCAACTGGGCTTGACTTAGGGGATTAGCCGCCTGGGTCAACACAGCAGGGGGCTGGGAATTATTAAAGGTCTCCTGGACTTGCATCTGGGCCAAAGAAGAGTTCTTTGGCCCATAAAAAAGGACGCGTGGGCTTCAGTTGGAAAAGGATGTGGAGTGGGATCCGGATCCGCATGGACTTGGGGCAGCGTCAAAGGCACAGTTTCACTGGGAGACGGGTCGGGCCCCTTAAGCAACGGGTCAAGGCAGAAACATGTACGTTTCCCTACATGAGAAACCCTAGCAGTAGGCGCAGTAAGAAGAGCCGAGAAAGTCGGATCTTGAGCAACCGGTGGGGCAGCCGCAGTAAGGGTTTGATAGGCCAGAGCACCGGAGATCGGAGCAGTGCTGGGGAGAAGCGTCGTCGTCGAAGTGGGAGGAGGCCCATCCGTACACGCTGTGGTTGTCGCCGATTTAAATGGGTGGGACATCGAGGTCTTCGGAGGCACATCGGGAAATCGGACAGAGTTGCCTTGCGTGTTGAGGAGATGGTTAGAAAAACGAGATACTGGCAAGGAGCCAATCGTAATGGCTGCTGGGGCCATATCGGAAAAGCCGAGAGCAGGAAGACCCATGCCATTTATGGCCGATGGCGGCACGGCCTGGGGATGTAATGGTGGAAAAGAAAAGGCCGGCTGCGTGGGTTGTTGAAGGGGCGTCTGACTCACACTGGTCCGGGCCGAGGAAGACGCCGGCAGTAGATAAGGACCAACAGTGGTGGCCGGAGTAAACTGTCGGGCGTGTGGCTGTGGAGGCTGTTGCGGTTGACTGGAGATCGAAGCATAGGATTGCTGCGGGACCGTAGCTGGACAGAGGTGCTGCAAAATCGTCGATGAGGAGGCTGGAATCCGGTGGCTCGGTGAAGACGCCGTGAACCCGGCAGGTAGTCGACTCGGTCGAAAAAAATAGGGAGAGAGTACAGAGGATTTTTTGCGTTTTTTTATTTTTCAACAAACAAATTATTTGGGAATCTCGGGCAAGTGAGTGTGTCAAATCTGTTTTGATCTTATTTGATCAAAAATACAAATCTACCGACCCTTTGTAATTTTAAATATTCTATATAGGTAAATTAAGATTTATTTGAAATAATCTAAGTATGTAACTAAATATTAGCAATGAACTAAATCTAACATAAAACCATAAAATTATATTATAATAATAATAATTATTATTAAATATTGATTAGACATCGGTACAATGTGACACGAGTTGAGAGTATGACATCCGTTTAGGTCTTCAAAGTATGTAAGTAATATTATTAACGAATTTAATCTAAACATTAAAATACAAATAACGTAATAATAATTAATAAATAGAGATTAGGCACGAGTTTAGAATGTGACTTCTTTTGAATTTTTATAAGTATGTAAATAAAATTATTAACGAGTTGAATCTAAACATGAAAATAAAAATTTAATAATATAATAGTTAATAAATAAATTAGACATGTACAAGACAAGGGTTGAGAATACATCATTTGAAAATTTCATTTTATATAAGAATTTTTAATTATCACAAATATTTTTTATATTTATCTTTTGATAAACCCCGTGTAATACACGGGTATTAAATTAGTATATATATATATATAGGGTTGGGTTCAAATGAGAACCCGTCATTATATGTGAACCTAGGGACTCATTTTGACCATTAGATTGAATAATCTTGATGGTTGAGATCATGACATGTCATCATGGTAATAATGTAAAAAAATATATTAATTAATTAAAAAGGGTATATTGGACATATATCAACGTTTACAAAGAGCACTACATTGTTCTTTAGAAAGCACAATAGATTAAGAAAACAAACACTACGATTGTATACAAAAAGTTTCGCAAATTTCGTCTATAAACTGCAAATTCAAAAATTTGAAATAAAACTCAAATCTTCAACAAACCATAACTTTTTCAATTTTTATTCGTTTTGAATGAAATATATATCAAATTAATCACATTCTCAAGATCTACAATTTAAGATACATATTGCATGTTTTAAGATGTAAAAAAATATATAATTAAATTAAAAAAACTGGATAGTAAAAGCATCGCACATGACTGATTTTAGCACTACAATAATGTATAAAAAGTTTAATGAATCTGGACATAATTGCACTGTGCAATATTTGGAGTGCTTTTTATTATATTGTTACTGTGCTTTTGAACTACACTAAACACAGCTTTTTTTGAATGAAAAAAATAATCGGCCAACATCGTCGCCGAGTTTCACCATCGCAGCCATCCGAATCAACCTCGACAATCCAAATCGCCACCACCCAACGACCCTACTTCCGCCGTTTGCCGAGCCCGATTCGCGGCAACCTAAGTTGAATATAAAAAGTATTTGTGATAATTAAAAATTCTTATATAAAAATGAAATTTTCAATGATGTTTGTGTGTGTGTGTGTGTGTATATATATTATATATATATATTATATATATATATATATAGAGAGAGAGAGAGAGAGAGAGAATTGGGTTCAAATAAGAACCCGTCATTATATGTGAACTTAGGGACTCATCCTGATCTTAGATCTAATAATGTGTGTGGACCAGATTTTTCCTTTTTTTTTTAATTTCATTAAATTAGTTATATGGTAGGAAAGGGTGTTTATGTAATTTTACATAAACCTCTGGATCAATTTAATCCCAAAATCAATTCTGCCAATCTTATTCTGTCTCTTCCCCGTCTCTCCCCCAAACCCTATCTCTTCCCAAATCCAAACTCACCTCTTCCACCAAGCCAGCCGTCCGCACGGCCCTCGCGAACCCCTGCGTATTCTCCACAACGGACACCGTCACCGAGTCCTCCATGGCCGCCGCGCGGCGAGTGCTGTTGCCCGCCGATTGAAGTCATCGCCGTCGACGCGCTGCCCACATTCGTCAGAAGAGCCGCCGAACGCCATCACCGCTGGAGCCGTCGCCATCGCCGTCTGTTCGCCGAGCCCGCGGGTCGCCGATTTCTGAAATTAGGAAATTTGGGGCAACGCCGTTTGGGTTTAGGACTGCTGGCGGTGGAGGTTTTGGGACTGGGGCCGGTGGCAGCGGCTCCAGCGGCAGCTGTGGGGCGTCGGCGAGGCGGGCTCGGGCCGGTTCTCGTAGATTGGTGTTGGGTTCCGGTCAAGCGGTGTTGAGGTGCCCGATTTAAATCGGACGGTGGTGGTGTTGAACGTGGGGTTTGGCACAGGGATGATGATGGCGATGGGTGATGGTTGTTGTGTTGTTCGGGTGGTGAGTCGGGCCTTGACTTTAGGCCGCAGCTGGTTGTGGTTTTTGATTTCAGAAGGTGGGAGATTCGACCGAGATCGGCGGTTGCGGATTTGCTGGAGTGCCCGAGTTTGGTTCGTGTTTGGCAGAGAAGGGCTGAGATGGTGGCTATTTTGTGGCGGCGATAATGGTGGTTTTTTATTTGGGCTGAGATTTATTCAT
>BMAC01001220.1:184288-226834 GCA_014905375.1 Phtheirospermum japonicum
ATCAACAATATAGGGAAACCTTCCAGATTCAAACTCAAAATTGGATTCAAAACCTACGTTTCTCTATATCTATGTCCATGCCATTAAAAGATGGAATTTAAAGTCATAATTCTCATAATTAATAATAAATATATACCTCCAAAATATACGAATTTCAAGCTTAATTTGGCAAGCTCGTTGAATCCGTTACTTGAGCAACAAGATGTAATTGAGGCGGAGCATAGATCTCATGGTGGGAGTTGATTCTTGGCGCGTAGGAGAAAGATCGTATTTGCGATACAGTGGCGGTAATAGAAATCAGTTGAAAATGGGAAACAAACTGGAACTATATAACACATTGTTCTGAAAACCGGACCGGTCATCCGAACCGGTAAAGCTACAGGTTCAGTGGTTCACAGGTCCAACCGTGGTCGGACCGGTTTTATATATATATATATAATATTAAATATGTTATAAATAAATAGAATAAATTAGATTAATAAAATATATGATTATAAAATATTTTAAAATTTAATTCAAAGAGTCCATATGAATAAATATGAATTCATCAACCACAATACAACATAGAAAAATGTATTTGAATTAAATATAATGAAAAAAATCAAATCAAATAGTTCAATTCTAATATCATCACTCCAAGTCCAACAACTTCCAAATGAAATAAAATTAGCCATCATAATTTGTATTTATTTGTACTCCAAATAAAAAAATAAGACCCTGTCAAATTTTATTTAATATAAAATTAGAAAGCAAAAAAAAAAAAAAAAAAAAAAAAAGAAAAAATCAAAAAAACCGGTTGAACCTGTCACAGGTTCACCGGTTCAACCGGTTCTTGACCGGTTTGACCGGTTTTTGACCGGTTTTCGACCCCAGCGGTTTGCACGTGAAAACCGGACCGGTGTGGTGACCGGTTCCCGGTTGAACCGGTCGAACCGGCCGGTCCGGTCCGGTTTTCAGAACTATGCTATATACAAACACATGATTTTGAAAGGTTTCGTTTTCACAATTATCAGGGTATAGAAATCAGTTGAAAATAAATTAGAAACCATGTAGAAACACATGTTTTTGGCAGAATTAATTTATCTAATTATTTGGATATAGAAACCAATTGAAAACCAATTTGAAACCATGTAGAAACAGAGCATAATTTTAGAAAAAAAATAGGTATATTTGAGATAATAAGTTAAAAGTATCTTTTTCTCCAAGAAAGTTGTGTATTTTGTCTTATCCTAATATAATAGCGCCTCCTCTAGGCCCAAACACAATTTTTTGGACAAATGCATATGGGAAGATAAAACATGTTCAATGTGATACATACTCATTTTCATCAAAATAAATTTTTATATTTTGTGTGATAAAATTTTGTTTTACTGTAATAAATGTAAACATATGAACATGTACCATGCATAAGAATATCCATATTCGCTAGCTATTATGAAGATGTTCATGTCTGTTGTGATAAATGCTCATTTTTATTCTTATAAAAGTCAATCTCCAATATGATAAATATCAATCTTTATTTTCATAAATGTTTATATATCATCTCCAATATGATAAATATTAATATAAGATAAATGTATAATTTGTTATAATATAGATAAACGCATACAAGATGTTCGCTCAATTGAAAAATGTATATTTTCGTTGTATTAAATGTTCATTTTTTGATTTACCATATAACGTACACCCGAGTGTACCTATAATGTTTCCAATTTTTCGGTAGATTATTAGATGGTAAAGAATATAAATACCTAACTTTTTTGGGGAAAAAGGAAGATATTTTTACCAGTTTATCCCAAATATATCTAAAATTTATTATTTTTCCCGAAGAAACCTAAATTATCTAAAAAAAATACACTTTATTTCTATATTGTTTGCGGTTTGTATCTATACCTTAATAATTGAGGAAAATTTTTATTTTTGGTTCACTATATTGGCCACATTCCAAAAACAAGTACGTGATGTTGACCACCATCAAACAACGTCTACTAAGTTGGTCAATTCATCAAAAAAGGTCCAAAAAAGCCCGATCGAACTTTTTTGCTGACGTGGCGTGATTCAATACTTTCTTATCTTTTTTCTTTAATTTTAAATATTAAACTGAATATAAAAAACTGGGAAATTTTTATTTTGGTCAATTATATTGGCCACATTTCAGAAAATGTACGTTAATTGACCATCATCAAATCATATCTACTAAGTTAACCAATCATCAAAAACGGTCCAAAAAAGCTTTGATCGAATTTTTTTTTCTGATGTTGCATGATTCTAGATTATTTTATCATTTTTTTTATTTAAACATAAATTGGTGACAAAAACATGTTTTGCCTTCATTTTCTTTTCTTTTAATCAAATTAATAAAATCTTAATTAATAAACAATAAAAAATAGTGATAAATATATAAACATAGAATATATCTTCAAAAATTATAAAATTAATATAATAATTTATACGATTTTTATATTATTAAAATTCTAATTAATACAAAATTAATAAACTCAGAGATAAATATAAGAATATAAAATGAATCTTAAGAAATAATAAAACATATATAAAAATATATATGAGAAATCTCTTATAAATGAATTTTAAAATTTCTATATATATTATATATTATATAATATTTATATTATATTTTTACATTAATAAATAAATTATATTAATTCATATTGTTTAAGATTTCATTAATTAGATTAACGGAAAGAGAAAAGGAAAACAGAAAAATAAAAGGGAGAGTAAAATACATTTTTGTCTTTAATTTTTTTTTTATAATTATAGGAAATTGATAAGAAAATATAGAATAATACCACGTTAGTAAAAGAAATCCGATCAAGCTCTTTTGGACCTTTTTTGATAAATTGGTTAACTTAGTAGATATGATTTGATGGCCAATTTAACATACATTTTCTGTAATGTGGCCAATATAAAAAAGAAAATTCTCCCAATTTTTTATTTTCAATTTAATATTTAATATTAAAAAAAATGATAAGAAAGTATTAAATCACGCCACGTCAGCAAAAAAGCCTGATCGGGCTTTTTTCGGGAGTTTTTTTGATGAATTGGCCAACTTAGTAGACGTTGTTTGATGATGGACAACATCACGTACCTTTTCTCGAATGTGACCAATATAGTGGACCAAAAGTAAAATTTTCCCTAATAATTGATAAACTGAACTCTTTCAAAATTTGTGTTTCTATATTATTTTCCATTTGTGTCTATACCTTAATTAGAAAAGTAAACTCTATCAAAACATGTGTTATATATTTGTATTGTTTTCAGTTTGTTTGTATAACTTAATATTGAGAAAGTGAATCATGTCAAAGCCCTATTAGATTTATATTATTTTTTAAATCTAATAGAAAGACTTATAATATATTTCTAAAGCCCACATAATTGAAATTTTGTTATGCCAAGATTGTTTATTGTCTGTTTCAAATAAGCCCGATATACAATTTCTTTTAATCATTTTATCGGACACTCTACTTGCGCTAATAATATTTATATGCACTCTTAATACTACCATACTAAGAGATTAGAGAACAAAACACTCAATACACAATAAACAAAGTTTATAATCAACCTCTTTCTTCTCCATTCCCCTCTTCTTCTCGGTGTCTCTCAATCTCTTTAGTGGATACGAAAAAAAAAAAAAGAGGTTGTATGTCTCGCAATCTCTTGCGTATTTTGTTGCGCCATCTTGCTCTTCTTCTTCAGTTTACTTGATCCGGAACCAAATATCAAGGTCTTAGGTTGTATGTTTCTATCTTTCATATTGCATTTTCGGATTTTCTCACATCTTTTACTCAAGGACTCGATATCCCCCTTTCCCATAGACGGCGTCACTTAATAAAATAAAAACGATTGGTTACCAAGAATAGGGGGTACTTACCATACCACAATTCAGAATAACCCAGCTCGCCGTTCCGAGTTAATACTGTTCGTTTACCAAGAGCTTGCCATATAAAATTGCGACCTCCGAGAGATCAGATCACTCAACCCCAGGAAGAATGCTCCTCCTAGAAGAAGAGGTCGCTTATAAGTCTCCATATTATATTCTCACTGACCTTGTACATCCATCGACCTGAATCATAAAACCACCCATCCGCGACCTGTAGTCATACCCAGGCACAATAACCCAAGGAAGTATAATCATGAGTGTTCAAAAAGTCAAGACACGCCTTTTCCCTTTCTTTCACATCCCATTAAAGATTCATTAAATGCACCCTGGCAGCATGTCGGACACGTGCCATCTCCCCATAATCGCGTAATATATTAAACGATGTGGGCCCAAAATGAAAGGCCCAAAACATTCCTAAAACACCCTATTAAATTTCCGCTCCAATCTTCCCCATCAGCTTTCTCGCCGCCCAACACAAAAAAACCCTTCCATCTCTACTCAATCGCACTTTACCAAAAACACAAGCAAAAACCACCATTTTCACTCTGCAAAAAAGCTCACGCTTTCTCTAACTTTCAGAAAATCACCAGCAATACATCGCTCATCTCCGACCTACACGCCAACGAAAATGAGTAAGTCCCCTAGATCTTCCCTTTTTAACAATTTATTTCAATTTAAAATTATATGTGTATCGCATTTGCTGAGTGTTGTTATATTTTCTACTTCTTTCTCTTCTTCTTTTTTCTATTATTCGCGAAATTAGCATCTTCCAACCCTAATTCTCAAACCCCAGATCTCTCGCTTGATTCCAATCCCACCGAAAACTCTTATATTCTTAAAAGAAGACGAAGGCAAAATCCTCCTCCTTCCTCCGGCTTGCACGACGAATCGGAAGGTGACGTCAGCTGGCCGGAACTTGAAGCCTAGACTAGGGCTTACACCGACGCCCAAGCCGAATTAGAGAACATACCAGAGGACCCCTCGCCAACCCCTTTAACCATTGAAAATATACCAGAGGGTATTCCCTTAGCTAGACCCAGCAATCCATCTACATCACAATGTAGACACTTCTTAGAAAATCCTATGACTGTGGTACCGCCCCTAGATGCTGCCGACCCACTCCCATTACCCCAAACGACAAGGGCCATTAAACATAGCTACTGGATACTCCCTGATCCAGAAAAATATGAAGAATTTCAACAAACACTTAATCTCTCTGAGACCGCAAAAATGGTTTTGCCCAACATCCAACAATTAGACCCCATGAAACCTCCTCCAAATCACATTACACTTTTTGACAAGCTGCTTAGGTTGGGATTTAGATTTCTACCGCACCCATTTTATACCGACACAACTCGCATATTTAAAATTCCCCTTTTGCAGTTGTCCCCCAACTCTATGAAGTTTATGGCGGGGTATGTTATTTTATGTAAATACTATAATACTCAGCCTGACCCAAGCTTTTTTCACTTTTTTTATTCAAATAAAATATCAAAAGGATTCCTTTTATCTTTCTGCTTGCGCCGGCAAATCCCGTTTCCTAGTAAATCCTTTATCCAAAGTACCTGAATGGCGGAGAAACTTCTTCTTCATTCACAATACTGAGAGTTGGCCCTTTGTGAGCGAGCTACATTACCACACTCCAAAACAAACAGATCCCCCTAATTTCAAAAATCTTCTCATCCTGTATAAAAAATATTCTGACCAGCTCGCGGAGTGGAGTAAGCGCCATGCGACTCACCAGCCAGTCTAAAATTTTCAAATTCGTGGGCATCGACTCTCGTCCCGTTGACCCAGATCTTGCAATGACATGATCAGAATTTGGTAGGTCTCTTGAGTCATGATACTTTACACCACTATTCACAATAACCACAAATTAATTCTAACTCATCACTCCTTTATTGCAGATGCATTCGTCAGCTCCTGCGTCTCATCGAGCTCCGAGAAGGTCGTTGCTTAAACCGATCCACAACCCGCCATCATATCAGCACCTCCACCCATTATCAACGTTGAGGAGGTTCTGAACCAAGCATTTGGGAGAGACGACAACCCAGAGATGGAGGACGATCTGGACGAGGCGCCATTGGTACGAAAATTCTCAAAGGGGAAGCGATCAGTCAGACCTCCCGCTAAGAACTCGAGCTCGCCTGCTCCAAAACGCCGCCGCCTTCGTAAAACACACGGCGCTGCTACTTCCAGCTCTCCAGATCTAGAAAAAGTGCTATCACAATGCGTCAATGCTGAGGAGATCAAGGCTTTTCTCGGCGAACGTATAAACAATCAGGTAACTTAACATTTCAATAAACCCTCCTCTGAATACAATATCTGCAACCACTTATATTATTTTGTAATACAGTTGGGCCCCTTGCTCTCCACACTGTCCGACCAACTACTAGATCGATCCGCTGAAAGCAACCTCCAGAAAATGTGCCGAGCTGACAATCCAGGTAGAACAACAGATAAAACAACTGTCACTGACACAGGGTGACCTGGACAAAGCTCGTCAAGAGCTGGAAGCTCGTGAGGAGGAGATAAACATGCTGAAGAGACAAGAAGAGAGTGTGAAGAACGAGGCAACCAGAGCGGCCAACGAATCTAAAGAACACATCCTAAGGTTGGAGGAACAAGTGCATGAGGTTGGTCGAGTCGCCCACAAGCAAGGCGTCACCGAAGGTCGGCGAACTTTCTTGACAAGCGAAGCCAGTCGGAGGTATATGGATGCCTACCGAGAGGAGATGCTGAAAGCCAACAAGAAATCCTCTGTGTACTTTGGCAAGATGGCAGTAGCGGCCGGGAGTGGGTATACAAAACCGCAGGGATAATCAAGGACCAGCTCGTGGCCCTTAATGTCTCATACACCCTTGATGTGCCATCTATCATCGACATGCTCCCCACATTCAGCTTCTGGAAGGGCGACATGAAGCAGCCCAAGGATGCTAAGTGGTGGCTGTCGTGCCAAAGCCGAGCCCTGCTATCTGCCAAACTGGTTGCTGAGCTGGACGTGCCTTTAGAGGATTTTGTGCCTGCAACTGGGCCGAGCACGACCTGACAACCCTTTATAATTAAAAAAAAATGTAATCTGTCCGCACGATTTATGAACAATTTCGCATAACTTTATGAGCAATTCTGTCCTTAGGCTTATTACATGTATAAACCTACAACTCAAACCATCATGAATGAAACCATAGAGTACTACAGGTGGCATAGAACACTCAAATCACATACACTTATAACCATGAGCCAAATCAATCAAAAAGAGTTGAAACGAACTCGCACATATATGTCAAATATGTTAGCTCGCCTAGTTGAACGCAAAAATATAACAATCCATAACACAAAAATACAACAATCCAAGAAGAATATGTAAGTCAAACATATCCTTCCCGGAAGTGATCTCAAATATGTATAGCAAAAATAATTAAAGTCATACCACCCAACCATTTGTAAAAACCATGAAAATATATAAAACGTTCGCCAAGCTTTATTAAATATTGCAAAAAGCTATCCGCCCCGGAGAGTAAAGCACAAAACAGCCCGACCCGATGGGTTAATGAAACAACATCCGCCTCGAAGGGTTAAAAGTGAAACAGCCCGCCCCGAAGGGTTGATGAAACAACATCCGCCCCGAAGGGTTAAAAGTGAAACAGTCCGCCCCTAAGGGTTAAAAACGAAACAGCCCGCCCCAAAGGGTTAATGAAACATCATCCGTCCCGAAGGGTTAAAAGTGAAATAGCCCGCCATCTAGGCATAATACTTCTTTAGATGACAAACATTCCAGCTCCTAGGTAGAGCTTTCCCCTCGGCATTCTCGAGTATGTATGCTCCTCCACGCAGCACTTTGATCACTTTGAACGGCCCTACCCAATTTGGATCAATCTTTCTAGTTTTACACAATTCATCATCCCGCCTCCATACTAAATCACCGACTTGAAAGCAGCGATGTTTTACTCATTTATTAAAAGCAGCATGTATCCTTTGTTTGTAATGTTCCACCCGGGCCGCAGCCTTCTCTCATCCTCTTGCTAGCCTTTCGTTTTCTTCCACATTAAACGCTGATAAGCGCTGCGATCCCCCTACTATCTCAGTTGGAATAACAACTTCCATCCCATAGGCCAAACTAAATAGCGACTCCCCTGTAGAAGTTCGGGGAGTCGTTCGGTAAGCCCAAAAGACCGACGCGAGCTCTTCCTCACAAAGCTCACCTGCCTTTCCAACCGTAGCTTAATACCCTGCACAATAATACGGTTAGTAACCTCAACTTGCCCAATAGTTTAGAGGTGCACCACAGAAGCAAATCGTTGCTTCATCCCCATCTCTTAGCACCAATCCTGGATTTTCTTCCCCTTGAATTGGGTTCCATTATCCGACACAACCACTCGTGGGACACCAAACCTGCAAAAAATGTTATTAAAAATAAATTCCATCATGTCCTGCTTGCTTATGCCCGTAACCGCTTCAGCTTCCACCCATTTTGTAAAATAACCGACTGCCACCACCAGGTGTTATTTATTGCCTGGTGTTTTTGGAAAAGGTCCCATAATATCGATCCCCCACTGTGCAAAGGGACATGGAGATCTCATAACCATCATATCCTCCACTGGTATATGCGTAACCGGAGCGTGCTTCTGACATTTTTTACAAGTCCTGACCAGGTCGTCAGCCATACCTTTCATACCTGGCCAAAAGAAACTAGCCCGCAGTGTTATGCCAACCAACGCTCTGCCTTTTGCATGATCACCACATTATCCTTCGTGTATCTCTTTTAGCACTTCCAATCCTTTCTCCTTGGACAAGAATTTCAAAAAAGGTTCGAAACGTGACCTCTTGTATAACTTCTCATTTATAACGCAAAAACGAGCCGCTGTTTTAGTTTCCTTTGTTGTCAACCGTTCTGCACCTTCTTTTGCCTTAACAAGAGCATCCCAGATAGGCGTCCGCCAATCGTCTCTTAATTCGAGCTCCATTATTTCCTTCCCTTTTTCCACGCTACTATGACTTAACTCCATCAACGTACTTTCTCGAGTATCACAGGTCCCCAAGGCACCTGCTATCCAAGAAAGCTGATCAGCCCGGGTATTATCGGCCCGTGGCAAGTGCTCCAGCTTAAATTCCTCAAAACGCACGACCTCTTCTCGCAATTTCTTTAAGTATACCGCCATGTGCTCTTCTTTTGCCTCAAACGATCCGTCAAACTAATGAGATACTAGCTGCGAATCCGTGTGTGCCCGTACTTTTCTAGGTCCCAGATCGCTCGCCATCTTCATACGTTGCAACACAACTTCATACTCAGCCTCATTGTTCGACGCCTTGTATCCCAATTTTATCGTAAATTCCAAATTTTCTCCTTCCGAGCTAGTTAACACAATCCCCAGCCTAACTCCTGACACCATAGTCGACCCATCAGTAGGGGTGGCAATTTAAGGCACGGCACGATTGACCCGCACGACCACGACACAAAATTATAGGGTTTGGGCCAGGGCTTATCGGGTTCGGGTCTATCGGGCCAGCCCGATAAGGCCCATTAAAATTCGTGTTGTTATCGGGTCAACCCGGTAAAACCCGATAAGGCCCGTTATGGCCCGGTAAGTAAAAAGGTTGTATTTTTTATTTTTCATTATTAATTAAAAACATAAAATAAAATACAATTCATTTTTAGTGCCCTGCCCCATTTTGATTTGAGATAATAATTGATATACAAAAACTAGGGTTTTAACTTTTATTCATGTTCTTCAGCCGCCCGCTTGCTCAAAGCGCAGCACCTCCCTCTCCTGAAATCCGAATCGGTCGCATCAGCAACTCCATCTCCTCAAATTCGAACTGGTCGCATCGCACTCCTTCGTTGCCCGCTTCCTTTGTTCACAAATTCTGCGAAGTTTGGACTCTGCGAATCTGCTGTTGCAGAGATCGATTCCGAGTACTATCGATCTACAATCACCAGTCTGTATACGGTAAAGCTTAAACTTGTAAGTTTTTTAATCTTTAACCATTTTTAAAAAGAGTACCTATGATTTAATTTAATTTTTTTTAATGAATTGTTGAAACTCGTTTGGAATTAAACTTGGAATAGCTTGGGTTTTGTGCCTATCATCTCAGTATAAACTGACGGCCTTCAGTTCTTAATATTATGTTGGTTTATTTAGTGGATTTTGGATGATACTTGCAGAGATTAATCAATTGGTGATAAGCCTTTTTTTTCTTAACCCTCAACCCGTTTCCACTTTACAGCTTGCATAAAACTGGATTTTATTTTATTTATTATTATTATTTTAATTATTCCTAAGATTTTTGAAGGATATAAGCATGCAAGTTCCAGAGATATTTGTTTGATGTGTGGATTCTGGATAATATCTAGATATTAATATTATTTGAGCGTGACAAGCTGCTACTGCCATTTGAAGAAAGATATTATTCATATTAGAAGATGAAAGGCCATTGCCACTACTAAAATGACTACTATTAATTTCATGACATTGATTTAAATTCATTTTTCAGCACAGCTTAGCACGTTTCTTGTGGTTCTCTGTCTATTTCATTGTAGGCCATTTTATATAGCAGTATTTATGCTTGTGGCCCATAACATGATGATTTTAATTTTCATTGTCTGTTAGTGATTATCTCAACTGCGATTAGTAATTAATAGTTTGAATTTTTATCATTCCTTTAATTAGACAAACCTAAAGTGAGGTTAAATTAGATCAATGTTAGTATTAATTACATTTACAAATGATAGATAGTTTACTTTACATTTCCTGTTCAATGTACAGTAGAAAGTTGGAGGTGCAGTTTATTCTAATTAAGACACATTTATTGCTTGGTCATCATTCTTGATTTATGTTGAAAGGTTGTTTATATGCTTTTATTATTTTATTTTTCAAGGCTCCAATCTAATCCAAACAACCAACTACGATCGATTGTTAATTGATTTATCGACGTCTCTTGAATATTGAATAGGTTGGAGGACGTTGATGTGGAATAAAGTCGAATGAAGATCGTTTGAAACCGAGAATGAAGAATTAAACTTTCTTTTTGTTATTTTGACTTTGATAATGACTTTATGCTTATTTAATATGTTATTTGGTATGCTTTGAGTTCAAGACAATGTACCGTTATTAGGACTTGATACTTTTGTTCTTGATGAAACTTTGTATGTATTTATTGGGTGTTTTGGGACTTGATACTTTTGTTCTTGATGAAAGTTTGTGTGTATTTATTGGGTGTAAATAGAGTTTATTTATAGAATTCAGGAAACCAGTCAAAAACTATCCACTGCTGCACACTGGTTGGAAAGAAAAATGCATATCGTGCTTAACGTGCCGGGCCGGGTTTTTTGGGTTCCAATCGTGTCGGTCTCGTGTTTCCATTTCAGGCCCGATAAGATTAATGGGTCGTGACCGTGCCAGGTCTTATCGTGTCGGGCTATTATCGTGCTGGTCTGATAACAGCCCGGCACGACCGATTTGCCACTCCTACCCATCAGTATGCAATACTCATGCCTTCGTCTCGTCACCTGGATCAGATGGATGAACCATTTTTTGCAAAAAGTCTGCCAACACTTGTGCTTTGATGGCTACCCTAGGTTCGTATACCACATACTACTCCCTCAGCTCAATCGCCCATTTTACCAACCTTCCAGAAATGTTTGGGTTACTTAGGACCTGCTTGAGAGATAGGTTAGTACGTACCTTCACCCCGTGGCCCAAAAAGTATGGCCGCAATTTCCTTGTTGTACAAATCAGCGTAAAACCTCCCCTTTCCAGCTCAGAATAGTTCAAATCAGAACCTCACAGCATCCTGTTAATATAATAGATAGGTTTCTGGATACCTGCATCCTCTCTGATGAGCACCGAACTTACTGCGACCTCTCCAACCGATATATATATACGATCAGGTCCTCTCCTGGCATTGGCTTGGTCAACAATGGTATTTCAGCTAAGTATTTTTTCAGTTCGTCAAACGCATCTGCCGCTTCCTTGGTCCATTCGAACTTGGACCCTTTTCTGAGTGCCCTGAAATAGGGGACACCCTTCTCTGTCGACCTGGAAATAAAACGATTGAGACCTGCAATGCGACCTGTAAGACATGTACGCCGCGCACTGTTCGAGGATGTGGCATCTCCAAAATAGCCTGCACTTTCTCTGGGTTAACCTCGATACCCCTTTCTGTCACCATGTATCCCAAAAATTTCCCAGATAGCACACCGAACGTGCACTTCTTTGTATTAAGCTTCATCCCGTACTGCCTCAATATAAGAAACGTCTTCCTCAAGTCCTCAACGTGGGATTCTGCTTTCTTTCTTTTCACCAACATATCATCAACGTACACCTTCATGGTGGATCCTAATAGGTCCTTGAACATTCTGTCCACCAATCTCTAATAGGTCGCTCCTGCATTTTTCAAACCAAAGGGTATGGATACAAAATAATACATCCCCGTCGAAGTAACAAAGATCACCTTGGGCTGATCCTCCTTTGCAAGAGGTATTTGGTGATACCATTGTGAAGCATCCATCATACTTAGCAGCTCGCACCCTGAGGTTGAATCTACCAATTGATCAATTCGTGGCAGTGGATAATGGTCCTCTAGGCATGCTTTATTCAAATCACGGAAATCTACACACATCCTCTATATCTACCCTGGCTTTGGCACCATCACAACATTGTATAAGTATTCTGGAAATTGAATTTCTCGAATGTGACCCGCTTTCAACAATTTCTGCACCTAATCTTCAATTATTTTATCTAGCTAAGGCCCAAAATGCCTTCTTTTTTGCTTAACTGACCTCGCCTCTGGATCTGCATTCAGATGGAATTGCGCGACCTCTAGAGATACTCCTGTTAGTTCTCCATCCCTAAAAGCAAAAACATCCCAAAATTCCCTCAATAACTTTATAAGCTCTTCCTTCAATGGTTTTGCCATCAAGGTCCGAATCCTCGTAGTGTACTCCGGGCGACCTTCATCTAACGAAATCTCCATCAACTCCTCATGTGGCCGGACAGAATTTTCTTGTTCTTTCACCTTTTCCGCACTAAGTATGCCCTCTGGTACCTCTTCGTCTCTTTCTCGCTTGTTCTCACTTTACCCCTTTCTGACCGTCATTTGATAACACAACCTCGCGACCTGCTGTTCAGAAATAAATTCCCCCACTTCATCTCCCACTGGATATTTGATACTCATGTGGTATGTTGACGTTATTGCGTGGAATGCATTGAGGGCAGGTTGACCTAAAATCACATTATATGCCGACCTCCCTTGTACTATCAGAAACTTTAAATTCCTCTTTGCTTGCAACTCATCCTTCCTCAACACCACAACCAATGTTATCTCTCCCTCTGTAGTCACCTGCGCCCCATTAAATACGTATATGGGCGTATTCAAAGGTCGCACTCTCGTCTTCAGCTTCATTTTCTCAATGCAATCCGTATATATTATATTGATTGAGCTCCCATTATCTACGAAAATCCTACCAACCTCATACCCTGCTATATCAACTTCGATTACTAACGCGTCATTATGGTCTTCCTGCAGCCCGCGTCGTTCATTTGGACCAAAAGAGATGACTGGTCCTGACATCTGTGGGTGTCGACTCACACTAGCGACCTCCCAGGTTTCTGGGCGAGCTTATTTGACATGCTTCTTACGTGCGTTGTTGGTATCACCATCCGTAGGTCCGCCTGAAATCATGCTTATTCTTCCCTTGTTCCTTGCACCATTATGTCCTTGATCTCCTTCCTGCGGCTGTCTCTCGACCTGGTTCTCAGGTGGATCTCTCTGCGGTGGTGGGGGCATGGGTTGCCTTGGTTCCCTTGGCTCTCTATCTCTGTAAACAACTTCCTTCAAATGCCTAGCTTTTATGAGCCTCTTGATTTCTTCCTTAAGATGCCTGTACCTCTCCGTGGAATGACTATAATTATTGTGGAACATACAAAAGAAATCCGATTTGGGATTAGTAGGGAATTGCGTGTTTCCGACCATTTTATATCATTAGGTATCAGACGCTCCATGATAGTAAACACCTTAGCCCGTGGATAGATCAGCAGTGTAAAGTACTCATTCCTCCTCTAATTTCGCATATCCCCCTCAGACTTTTCCCTCACCGCAGGACTCGGGGTTAGGAGCCCGCGCACTACCCTTCTGGGCTCTCTTCTACCTTCCCTTCTCGACATGCTGCCTCCAGTCTCCGCGACCTCCCCTCTAAATCGCACACGATGTTCCCCCCCAGCTTCTTCTACCTGTATATATTTGTTGCATCTTTCCAAGACCTCATCGTACGTTCGCGCCACTTTTTTAACCAAAGACTTGAGTACATCTTCCCTCCTCAATCCTTGATGTAAATCCCCTGCTTTAGTTTCATCCGTAACGGTGGGTACCTCCAGCGTGGCCTTGGTGAATCTGTTGACATATTGCTTCAAAGTTTCATCAGGTCGCTGCACCATAGTAAATAGTGATTGTGCAGTCTTCGCATTCTACCTCACGCTGGAAAATTATTTCAGAAAAGCTGATCGTAACACCTGAAAGCTGGTAATTTTTCCTTTCGCCAATTGATAGAACCAGCTTTGACCGATACCTCTTAAAGTAGACACAAAAGTTCGGCATTCCACATCATCCGTATATCCATGTAACATCCTCTCATTCTCAAAGAGTTGTAGATGCTCTACCGGATCCGTCACCTCGCGATATTGGAATTTCAACATCTTATACCCCTTGGGCATCACAGCCCGCAATATATCATCTGAAAGAGGTTGTACTTTATCTTCATCCAGCTTTTCTCCTTCCATCCGCCTTTGCAAAGCTAACAAGACCTCCTGCATATCTCTAAACGCCTTATTCCCTAGCCCGACCTCATTCTTCCCATTCTCCTCATGGTATTTGCTTCGACTCTTATGTGACTTATCCCAGGATTCACCATCCGTGCTTGAGGTTTGCGTTCCACTTTCACTGGTATGCTTACTATGCCGACCTCGATGTTTATAATACTTTCGCCCTATTTTCAACTTCTTTGCTTTTTTGCTTACCCTCACTTTTCCTTCCGCGAGACGATCTCCGAGACAGAGATCTTCCGCTTTGTTTTATATTTTTTGTTACTGAATCTTCTCCTTGTCCACCACTTGACTTGTCAGCTTTCTCCTTTGAAGTACCAAGCTCTCCTACTAGGTACTTGTTTAGTTCTTCCTGTTTTTCTGGGGGTACAAAATCCATAAGCCCCTCTAATAACCCCTTATTGATTTGACAGGGCTTATCTTTGGGTAAAATTTTCCACTCGTTCGTCCCTATGTGAACCGTCTTTTGCGCAATAATCTCCGGCGTCTCCGCTTGTGGATCTCCTTCAGGTTCCTTTCTGTTTTGTTATTTTGGCGAGGGGGGCGGCGTACCACCCAGATTCTGGATCACTGGCTCTCCATGGGAAGGTGTCAGCCCGTCTTTTGTTTGCGTCATCTTGTACTTCTTCTTCAGTTTACTCGATCCGGAACCAAAATTCAAGGTCTTAGGTTGTATGTTTCTATCTTTCATATCGCGTTCTCAGATTTTCTCACGTCTTTTGCTCAAGGACTCGATGTCCCTCTTTCCCATAGACGGCGCCACTTGATAAAACTAAAATGATTGGTTACCAAAAATAGGGGGTACTAACCTCAAATATGAGATCAACGACCTGAATAATAATAACGTCACAACGACCTGGTTGATCTCCAAAAAGCCTCCTAGCGACCTAACCGATCCTGCAAAACATCACCCTCATCCAAGGCGGTGGACTGCCCCGACGATGGTCCTCCGATGCTTAAGTTAGCGAGTGCGAGAAATGATTTCGAGAGCTCAAAATAGGATTAATCAACTTAAAATAAAGAGAGGCGTGCACCCCTTTTATATAGTCAAGAGAAGTGTTCCCCAAGCTAGGGTTACCTTCTCCCACTATAATTCCATAAATACCACAACCGACTTAGAGTTAGGATTTCTCCTATATGCTAAGTTTCCATAAATGATAGATCTCTCTGTCACGGACTTAGTCTCTGGCACTAACAATCTGTGCGGCCTTAGCTCCTTTCCGCCCCGTGCGGTAGCTAAGTCAGCCTGTCCCGACAAGAAATTGAGAAGGTTGGTATTGTGGGAGAGGAAAAAGGATTGTGGGAAATACACACTTTGCTTGAAGGAACTTGATTAGCTTAAAAGTGGGTAAGTTGGGTGTTTACAAATGAGGAGCTCAACCTCTATTTATACTAGTTCCACCTCCTCAAATGGAACACTCTAGAAAACCCTACACATATCTAAGCATCACCTCCTTAAATGGAGGGATCTAGAATACTCTACAAGACTCTTGACCCCTAAAGAGACTTTAGACACGTTCCTCTACACAATGCTACTACATGTATCTACATGACTCATCTAGAGAATTCAACAATTCTCTAGGCAACTCTCATATATACAAGCATTAACCAAGGAGAGTCCACATTATTCCAGAAGGTTCCAAGCCTCTCCATGGCTTTCCACATAATTCCGTCCCTTGAGCTACTAGAATGCCCCCGGAGCATCCACATATCTCCGCCAAGTTCTAGCAGCTTCCTCGGCTCGGCCCGCCCATGAGTCTACCCGACCCGAACTCTGCCCGAACTCGTCCTGCGCAATTCTGGAAGATTTCGGACCACGTGGTGCCTCTCTTGCACCCTCTTTCGCATCCCGTGCGCCTCCTATGCGCACGTTGGGCCATGCTCGTCCCACCATGGCCCGGTCCCAATGCGTGGGGCTCGACACTCGCCCCGGTCCCTTAACACATGGTGCCACTCCTACAACATTATTCCCACATTGTGCACCTCCGTTGTGCACGTTCGGCCATGTTTGTCCCACTATGGCCCGGTCCAAATGAGCGGGGCGTGACATTCTCCCCCACCCATTTTGGCGACGTCCTCGGCGCCGTGTCCCTCGATTGTTCGCGCGGTATCCAGACTCCTCCGTGAGCTGGGTCGCGCCTGCTCTACTGTGCGCGCGGTATCCGGGCTTCTCCGCAAGCCGGGTTGTGCCTGCGCCGGATCCAGGCTCCTCCGCAAGCTGGATCGCGCCTAAGCATCTCGGTCCCTCGTGGACCTGAATCGCCGATGTCCGGATCTCGCTTTCCTTCTCTGTAAGGAAGCTATCACTGGCCCTGTGTTCACTACCATGCGCCCGTTGATGCATCCCCTCGCTGGCATCAACCCTCGTTCTATCGGCGTCCCGCTCCTGGGTGGATCCCTCGTACCCTCCTCGGCATCAACCACCCGAACAGCACCACCTCGCAGAGCTTCGTCATCCCCGTGGTGTGATTTCCCAATGGCCCCTCTGTCCACTGCCATGTGCCCCTTGCGCTCGTTGATGCAGCCTCGTGCCGACATCAACTCGTGTTCCGTCGGCGTCCCGACCGTGGGTGGATCCCTCGTGCCCTCCTCGACACCAACCACCCGAACAGCACCACCTCGCAGGGCCTCGTCATCCCTGTGGTGCGATTGCTCATCCTTGTCCCACTCCGTGATGGCCAACAAAGATCCCAACTTTGAGCAATCCTTCGCCTCGTGCGGTATGGAGACATTCCACCGGTCCCTCCACCTCGGCGTGGATGCCGGTCGCTCAATGCCTTTGGCGTCTTGTACGCCGTCGAACCCCGCTGGTCTTGAAATAGAGGTGCTAGCCTCCCTGCTAGCCACGAACCTCTTGCACATCACCACGTCCTCTCGTAATACGCCGACGATGGCAGCCAGCTCATTCAAGCGCCCTTCAAGCCTTGCACTAGCCTGCCTCCACCTTTAGATGGCTTCCGTGCACCCGTGGGTGGCGTCCGTGCTCCCTTGCACGTCGCCCTTGATCGACTCCACCTCGGCGTGGACCTCAACCTGCTCAAGCCCTGTGGCAAGCTGCCCTTCCACAAGATCCATCTTGTTTCCTCCAGCCATGTCGTCACGCACAACACGTCGCTCAACCTTCTCCGTGATACCACTTATCACGACTCCCTCATGCAGCCCTCGACCGGCTCTGATACTACTTGTCACGGACTTATTCTCTGGCACTAACGATCCGTGCGACCTTAGCTCCTTTCCGCCCCGTGCGGTAGCTAAGTCAGTCTGTCCCGACAAGAAATTGAGAAGGTTGATATTGTGGGAGAGGAAAAAGGATTGTGGGAAATACACACTTTTCTTGAAGGAACTTGATTAGCTTGAAAGTGGATAAGTTGGGTACAAATGAGGAGCTCAACCTCTATTTATACTAGTTCCACCTCCTCAAATGGAACACTCTAGAAAACCCTACACATATCTAAGCATCACCTCCTTAAATGGAGGGATCTAGAATACTCTACAAGACTCTTGACCCTAAAGAGACTCTAGACACGTTCTAGAGTTCTCTACACAATGCTACTACATGTATCTACATGACTCATCTAGAGAATTCCGCAATTCTCTAGGCAACTCTCATATATACAAGTATTAACTAAGGAGAGTCCACATTATTCCAGAAGGTTCCAAGCCTCTCCATGGCTTTCCACATAATTCCGTCCCTTGAGCTACTAGAATGCCCCCGGAGCATCCACATATCTCCGCCAAGTTCTAGCAGCTTCCTCGGCTCGGCCCGCCCATGAATCTTCCCGACCCGAACTCGGCCCGAACTTGTCCCACGTAATTTTGGAAGATTCCAGACCACGTGGTGCCTCTCTTGCACCTTCTTTCGCATCCCGTGCGCCTCCTATGCGCACGTTGGGCCATGCTCGTCCCTCCATGGCCCGGTCCCAACGCGTGGGGCTCGACACTCGCCCCGGTCCCTTAACACATGGTGCCACTCCTGCACCATTATTCCCACATTGTGCACCTCCGTTGTGCACGTTCGGCCATGTTTGTCCCACCATGGCCCGGTCCAAATGAGCGGGGCGTGACATTTCGCTTAAATTACCAGAATAGGCCTCGGCCTGTGATTCTTTCAATACAATCCGTCGGGACCCCACAATACCATCCATATTAGCCTATTCGGGCCTAATATTTACAAAGCCGATGACCGAGCTACCAGATAACGTCGAACTAATAAAATTATAAGAGGTCGCGACCCTATATGAGAGCTCACCCTCATACTTCAGGTCGCTATTCTTAAAACCAACTCGCCCACCTCTTAGAATAAATGCTCATTTCGAGAAATGAGGTCGTTTACCATAAATACGAACATATATTATACATGAATATTTAGTGTCATATCATACTACCATACTAAGAGATTAGTGAACTAAACACTCAGTACACAAAGTTTATAATCAACCTCTTTCTTCTCCAATTCCCTCTTCTTCTCGGTGTATCTCAATCTCTTTAGTGAATACGAAAGAAAAAAGAAAAAAGAAAAAGGTTGCAGCCGATATAATGAAATTTTCTGGATTTTTACCTTATCCATTCTTAGGAACAGGGGCGAAAACATCCTTTGACTTGGAGGGGCAACTCTCTCAATTTTTTTTTAAATTTAATTAGTAGTGTTTGAAACTCAATTTTGGCATTTACCAATTATTGATTTTGCCCTTTCTACTTAAAATTATTACTTTTGACCCCTTTCAATTAAATTCTGTAATTCGCGCGACCAATCTAATTTGAATGTCAATTAACTTTTTTGGCGGGAGATCTAATTTGCTTCGATGGATAAATAAACAATCTCCTTGATTTCCCAAGTCGTATAATTTCATTTCACCTTTTTCCTTACTATAAGAAACAAATTATTTTATAATAATATTCTTAACGAAACTCAAGATTTTAACTATGGAGGACAATTTAGCTGACATTCTCCTTCGTTTGAGTAACATGTGCTTAGAATTCTGCAACACCAACAACGCCCATATGATTTGCACTTGTCGTACTTGCACTCGTACAAATCTATTTTCTCGCCTATCGTCAATTCTTCTGTCTTGTTTACCTTGCCTAGATCCTTGCTTCCATAGCCAACACCTATTTAAATTTAAAACAGAATTATTAAAAATACATAAACGCCAAGTATCTGTAGATTAAACATAAAGCCCTTTGCTCTCAGTTTGATTGTGTCATTTAATCAGATTATTGCATTTTACATTTCATTTACTAATTTAATTCAAAATAAAATAAGAAGGAATGACATTTCATGGTGTGACCATGATGGGAATAGAGAAATTTCCCATTTAATGAAAATAATACATAAATCAAGAAAGATTAACACTATTCAGAAACTGAGCACAAAATTCAAATTGAATTGCAAATAATTATACAAAAATATTAAATTTTAGGGAAAACCATAACTTGGCCAAGCACTTACATTGATGAGGAGGAAATAGGGCAGCAAAGGCCAGAGAAAGAAGAAGAAAATGGGCAAAGCTTAAAGAATAAGACGCCATTGTTGAAATTAACCAATAAAATTCGGGTAAATTATGGGTTTCATTTGCGAAGTAACAAAGGACTATTCATACTACAAACTTCTTGTCCAATTAGGAAATAAAAGATACTGAAATCGGAAATCGGGGCATATTCATTAAATTCTTTGACCAATGTTATTTTTACAAAATTGCAAAAAGTTATTCCAAATATACATATTGTATTCCAGTAATATAGTTAGAGGCACCGCGTTTTCATTAAATTATTTGACCAATGTTATTTTTACCGTTTGTGGCAATTGCAAAAAATTATTCAAATACATATTATTGTATTCATTAATTTAGTTAGAAGCACAACTGCGCAAGCTCGAAATTGTTGGCATTGTGCATTCAAATTTGTAACAACAAATTAAATTATGTCATCAGGATACTGTCCATTCAAATTATTTGTTACGTTAAATTAGATTCGCATTTGTTACATTAAATTTGATTTGCATATTCATTAAGATATTGACCCTATTTCAATGAACGAATTCTCGGCTTATTGGTTTTTTATCGTGTAAAATAATCAAAACTAATATTAACACAATTAATTATTGGGTATTTCTTTGTTAATAATATAAATTTATAAGTTGAATATATTAAATAATTTAAATAATATTTGAAAAAAATTTATTATTTAAGAACTATTATATATAAAAGTTTCTAAAGTCGTTACGTTTCACATATACTAAATTCAATTTGAATAAATATAACTATTAATTAATAAATTAGTTGTAAATAATTTTTGGACACAAATTAAAAAAAAGGGGCAATTTCCTAATACACCATAAAAATATTTTCTTGTTAAATACTCCTAGTAATTATATAAATTATCAAACAATACATCCTTAAATATACAATTATAAGGGTTACCTAATTAAAACAATAATACTAATATAAATAATATTATAATAATAACATCAATACTTAATCGTCTTTAAAAACTCATATGAATGCGTTGTGGGGGCGCAATAGGCACATATACTGCGTAATCAAATATGCGTATGAATTATCGGACTTATATCCAGTTACCAACTGGTACGCAAAATATTTGGTTAACAGGGGTTCATAAACGAATAAGTGCGCATAAATATTATCTTAGTCACCATCTATATTCTTTTCGACGGTGTCTTATTTGAGACCTTATTATATATGCACATTAGGGTACAAGATGCATTACATCGATCTTGATTAAGATGAAATAGACATCGAATACTTTTGATGTAAACTTTCTAGCATTATGAATTTGGGTGCTCTATAAGGGTGGTGAGTCCTCAATCATACTAAATGTGCTAGAAGTTTTGTAAATGCAACATTTTTATGGACAATACGTGCCGAAACATCGACCAAAACTATAAAATATTTGAATGATCCGCATTTAGAATGGTTATATCCACATGTATCACCAATTATCAATTATAAGAATGGAATATTGTACTTTGTGTCTTTAGCATATGCAGGTCTCAATCATACAATTTTGTCAATGAACAAGTTTTGAAAAAATGAGTGATATATCTTTGAGATATGAATGTATGTAGTGCTCCTAGTACTTTATAAAGCACTAGCTATAATTGAACATCATTAGTTTGCCACTATACTGTGCACCAAATTCCTACCTCGTTTTGTGTTTCACTCAAAATAAAAGATGTCCACGTTAATTTCTTATAATATGGACCATCATATCACGACGATCAAATAATCCATGCCAGTCGTGTCAAAATTTGAATGAGTCATTGTCCAAAAGTTCTTTGTTGGTCATATCGTATGATTCAATAATCAAAAGTAGTAAGGTAAAATTACTAGATTGACTCTAAAATGTGCTTTCTTCTACATAAATGAAAGATATAGTTTCATTCTCATAATGTACTTCATAATGATAATCATCAACATGAATATCATCAAACTTAACCAGATTCATTTTGCTCTTGGTCCATACTGAGCTTTTATGACTTTAGTCAATGTGCCACTAGGCATCAAGACTTTGTCACATATAAATACTAATTCAGTGAATAATTGTCTATTCCTCGACAAATTCTCACATTCTTCAGAGATATTTGAACGAAGTACTTTTCATTCTAATATTATACATTATTTGCTAGATATGTTACATTATATCTGAACAGTATACTCCTGAACCTTGTATGTAAATGTGTGGTAAATAAACTCAATTATATTCAATGCTTCAGAATGAAATGCAAAATATACCAATAAGCCAAAAATAAATAAATCAGGCCACATCACATAAATCTAACTCAAAATAAAATTTAAGACCAAATATAATAGTCAAATATGAATGATTGATTATACTTTCACAAGTTTTTTGTAAAGTAAGAAACAAACAAATTTTATCAATCAAAATAAAGGATATCCATTGACTAAGCAAGGTTATTGGGAGAACCTCCATGGCTTCTACCACGACCGTTAAATATCATGAACTTTTACATATCTCACCTTGTAGTTCATTCTCCCCACATAGGTAGGAATCAACATGTCTCTTCCCCTTGGCTTTGAGGTTATTTCCACTATTCATATCGATCCTATTTAGCCTCAAGAAATTTCCTTATCCAGAGGTCTAACATTGGTATTCTGAAGAATAATGTCATGTCTCTCAATGACTTATTATCATAATTAATATTATACAAGTGCATCAATATGTTTGCTCAAATGAAAAAAAAAAATAGAGTGAGATCGTATCTCGCAATTACTTATTGTCATTTAAAATGACTTTATTTTTCACATATGGTAAGACATGTTTTGAGTTGCAACATATCAAAGTCATTACCAGTTTTTAGCAAGCGAATTTCTTTTCACCGAATTCTTAGGTTTGAAAGTAATATTTCATAAAATTTTCAAAAAAATTATTTAGAGTATATCCCAAAATTTATTAAAAGTTTGTAACTAAATATACTTCTAACATAAGATTTAGGTTAATATGAATTCTCAAATTCATTAGAGAATTGACTTTGACTTAGTTTGACAATTCTTTGTCAGTTAGTGGTTGGTGTATGATATTATTGTGGAATTATAGTTACACTAGTTTCCACATCAAACGACTGATAATAGTACTCGATTTCTTTTGAGTATATTATTTTGAATTTAGATTGAGTTAGTTCAATCAATTTCTTTAGATAATGAATTTGAAGAATCTATGTCACACTCTTTCTTTGATATTATGTGAATATACTTTGTCACAAGACTTGTTTATACAATTCTTTATCGTTCATGAACTTTCATTATCATGAAAATATGCAAATGTACAATTAATAATACATATATTGAAAGTAGCTTATAAAATCAGTTTGAAGAGAATTACCAACATACATGAATCTATCAATTCACCGAGATTAATGATCAACATATATGAATCTATCAATTCATTGAAATTTATGATGAACTAAATATTGGCAAAATCATGATAATACATGAATATATCAATTCATCAAAATTCATGATCAATATACATGAATCTATTAATCGTCGAAATTCATGATTAACTAAACATATTGGCAAAATCATGATCAATCTCTCAGCTAATCATGTAAATAACTTTATTTACGATTTACAAATAAGAAATTATCCAAGAGCATGAATAATAATATATTATGTCTTATGTACTCTATGAATATCATTAAAGTATTACAAAATCTCATGTTTGTCAATATTGTACATAACATCACATGCATATAATCGTAGGTAACATATATACATGATTTATACATAATAATACATACCATGTCATATATCCATATAAACAAATATTTATTAGTTGCATTTAATAAATAATTAGGGTAATTCGAATTACCTTGAAGGAAAGACACGATTCTTTCCTAGTTTTGTTTTTGGAATAGGTTTGTCCGCGATATGTTTCTGATAACATAGAGATTCAAACCCGATCTCCACCATACATATTTAACCACTATGTCTTTTGAACATTATATCAAAAATTCAACTTCATCCAACGGTCCGATCGTGTGTAATTTAATTTTTAAAAGAAACTGGGCAGACAGTTTCGGGAAACAGAATCAGCTCTGTTCGAAATTCATTATCAAATTCTTCATACCTCATATTCAAATCCACCGTTCGGATTGGACTTGTATATGTTTGAAATAATATATCCAAACTTTGGCTTGACCCAACGGTTCTATTGTAAACAATCGTATTTTGAAAAACACTGCAGAGGAATTTTCAAAAATAAAACTTGTTTTGTTCGGAATATTGTATATTCTTCCTCGTATCTCCAAATCCAATCTCCAACATTCAGAACTTAATTCAATAGGTCATAAAAGTTTTGTAAAAGTTGTAACGCGGTCCAATGGTTGAAACATGATAAAATGATTTTTCAAACTTACAACGCAGTTAGAATCTTGACCTACGAAAGTTGTGTATAGGGTATGGAGGCTTATTTGTCGATCACTCTCATAGGTTAGAGTTTCGTGCTGATAACGTGTGAAAGGAAAAGTATAAGGAGAAGACATAAAAGAGATAGACGAAGAAGATGTTAGAATTAAGGTTCTCTTATTCATCAAAGACTCTCTTTATATAGGGGTATTAAATACATGTTTCCATAATACATAAAGATAACAAATACCTAAATTGTCCTTCATCAGTTACTTATTGATGAAGGCACACTAATTGTATTTTTCCTTCAACAGTTGTAAATAATTCTTGGACACAAATTAAAAATAAGGGCAATTTCCGAATACACCATAAAAATATTCTCTTGTTAAATACTCCTAGTAATTATATAAATAATCAAACAATACATCCTCAAATATAAAATTATAAGGGTTACCTAATTAAAGAAATAATACTAATATAAATAATAATAACATCAATAACCACCATCACCCCGCCAGCCACCGGCGACTGCCCAACCCCCGCTACTGCCGATATTTCTCCGGCAATTGCTTGCCAGAAATTTTTTTCAGCGGAATTTTTTTTTCTTTTGTCGTCATAGTTCCAAAGTATGCCGCCGTAGTTAGCCAATCTCTGCGCTGCCGTTATACCTTCAAATGCACTAGTGTTCCATACTTCCCATGGGTCTATAATTTTACAGATTTGGGATACAAAGTCCATAATGAATTCGACCCACTTGGTGAAGAAACACCATTTTCAGACAAAGAGCCTGATTCTAGATCTGAAAACACTGACGCAAGCCTTGAATCGCGAGCGAATCCATTATTGCCCATGGGACTTAATTCTCAAAAATTATGTAAGTGAGGTTACCCCTCATGTGGTTGACGATGAGTAGTTGTCCGAGTATGTAATGCGTCTGATTCCGAGGAGTCTGTGGAAGGGGATTTCGTCAGCCCTAATTCCAACCGGTATAACGGTGCATGCAAGGTGTTTTTTGAAACACCTGAACCAACTCCAATGTCAAAACAACCCTCCACCCACGAGGCGCTTAATGAAATGCCTAAACAGAAAACCCGTGAATAAATTTCTCGAGGTTAAGACTTGTCTTCATGTTTGCACAAGCTTTCAAGGCATATGGGAGTGTGTGGTTATCTGGGCACAACTTATGTCTCAAAATCAATTTGTATATTTCTATGGCTTGATACTTTTCATCTTTGAGCAAAAATGATTTCATCGTGGTGATGCATATGCAGGTTATGGGGATTTGGATATTTTTAAAGATTTTGTAGGCATAAGAGAGGTGAACTTTTCCGCACATATTTTTATTTAAAGTTGTCAATTTTAAAAAGTTCGCCCGCAAGAGAACGGGATCACTTGTAGGTGGGTAAGTTGACTCGTGTCGATCTCAAATGAAAGCTAGATTCGGAAGTTTGTTTTGTGTTTGCGTTTCACGAATAAGAGATTAAAGAAAATAACACATGAACGGGGTTCTGTTTGATTTGTTTTAAGAACTAGAAATTAATTAAACTAATTAAAACTAAGAATTAACTAAATTATGATCTAATTAATTAAATCTAAGATTATTTCAACTAACAACTAATTATTTAAATCCTAAAATTATTTTATCTAAGAGCAATTAAATTTATAATTTATTTAAACTAGGAATTTTATTTATTAAAATATTTTTAAACGATTTAAGAAAACTAGGGATCTAGAGTTTCGATTCGTCTCCACGAGCTCTTGGGAAACCCCAATGAATGGTTCACAACGAATCTAAGATCTAGACCCATAAGATCTAGACAAGAATAATCATCATAATCAACATCTCAATCGCAACACAATCAAAATAACAATTCGTCATGAAAGCAATAATTATTAATTAAATTAATCAAGAGCATGTAACTAAATTAAAAGCGAAGAGAATAATTACTTACTATTAAACTAAGACGAATCGCAGCGTTTTGGTGAAGAAATCTTGAATCTAAACTATCTAAAAGCTAATCTAACTATTCTAAAAGTTAGAGATTTAAAACTAAGAAGTTTGAAAAGTAACTAAGAAAATAAACGACACTCGTTGGGGGTTGTCAGACCCTAAGAGGCCTCAGAAACCCTAGAAATATGATAATGTATGTCGAAAATTCGAAATACATTAGGTCTTGGGCAGCAAGAAAACCTAAAAAACGCGTTTCAGCATGTTGGCGTCGGTTCTTGCGTCGACCAACGTGAACTGGTCGACGCTACGGAGAGTTTTGTGGGCAGGGTGCGTCGATCGACATCGTTTCTTGTGCCGACCGACGTAAAAACTGGTCGACGCGGGCAGCAGTTGGCAGGCTTGGTCTGGAGGCCTACTATAACGGTTCTAGATGGAATAACCGTTATAGAAAGTCGACAAGCTTCTAATTCTTCAAATCGCGGCCCGTTTTCGCTGAAACTCTACTCTTTTGCCCATTCTTGACTAAGTCCAAACTAAAATACCTAAAATAAATATAAAATTAATTAATTATAATAAAATATGATAAAACAAATTGGAGATAAGAAAATACGAAAATGTTCTCAATCTATCCAACTTTCACCGAAAACAATAATAAAAAACGAACTAAAATACTAACTAAAATCAAGAAAAACTCATGTTAATAAAGAGAGTATTGTGATATGGGTTTGTACATAATTCCAAGATTCTGCTCAAAGTAAATGTATTGGTTTCGAGGACCAGAAGTGATTGTTAATGCGTGAGCGGTGAGCTTATTTTAACTAAGTCATATTTTTGCAGTTTTTTAACAAGGGATCTGCTGCAAACACTAACCTCATTTGCTCAGACTGGAGAGAGAGAGAGAGAGAGAGAGAGAGAGAGAGAGAGGACTGAAGTGTACTAGTTAACATGCATAAAAAGAAAAAAAAAAATGGCCCAAATATCTTCAAAACATAAAGTAAGCAATTTAACTAAAACTTAAGAAATTTTAAGTATGAAAATTATTTACTTTTTGAATATAAAGTAAGAACTTTTCTTACTTTTGGGACATAAATTAAGAAATTCCTTGACCTTTTCATATATAAAGTAAGAGATCTCACTAAGAGCATCTCCAATGCAACAATGTTGAAAGTGAAAAAATTGACACATGTAATAAAAGTAATTATGTGGTACATTAAAATAATTACGTGGCACATTAAATGCTTGACATTGTCAAGAGCAATGTTAAATACTAGACATTACTCTTGACAATGTCTACAATTAATTTTAAATATATCATCCAATCATGTTATTTCTCTCTCTTTATTTTTTCTAAAAATAAATAAAATAAGTTATCACATATATAACATTAACATTGATGCATTAGAGAGCTTTTTTCATAAATTATCAATGTCATTTTCCTCATATGTTCACTTAACACTATTGCATTGGAGATGCTCTAAAAAGTAAGAAATTTTCGTACATTAATTAAGAAACTTTCTTAGTTTTTCGTACATAATTTAGAATTTTTCTTACCCTTTCGAATATAAAATAAGGATTTTTCACACATAAAGTAAGATCTTTCTTGCTTTTTGCGACATAAAATAAGAATTTTTCTTACATTTTCGCACATAAAATAAGAGTTTTCACAATAAAGTTAGAAATTATATATTGTTGTGTTAAGTAAGAAACATATAACAATAATTTTATATCAAGTATTTCTTTTTTGGCAAAAAAAAAATACAAAAACAAAAACACAAAATGTGTTTATTAAGTAAAAACTACATAACAACATTTGCGCATCAATTATTATTATTATTATTATTATTTTTATTTTTTTTTGCAATCAAGTAAAATAGTTTTTGTAATATAGTAAGAAGTTTTCGAACATAAGTAAGACGTTTTCACACATATATTAATAAATTTTTGAGATATAGTAAGAAATTCAGACATATAGTAAGAACTCTTTTGGATAAGGATTTTTTTTTAATCATACCGAAGGTTTTTCAACAGGCCGGCGGCAGTAGGGTGACTGCCCAATATATTATTATTATTATTATTATTATTATTATTATTATTATTATTATATAATTGTTATAATTTATTTATTTTTCTCATAGTAAGAGTATTGTGATATTTTCATGCCATTATTTTGGACTATCTTTTAAAAATGAGGGACTATTTGAATTAAAATTTGATTTAGGTCTAATTGACAAATTGACCTATATTTGGAGGACCATTTAACAGTTTTCCCTTAAAAACTAGTTTGTCAATTTAATTATTCTTCTTTGCAATTTGAAGACAAATTTGTCATTTCAACTCATTGTCCAATCCTCTTCTAAAAACATAATTAGAGGGTTTGACTTGTCAAATTTCTAAATTGGGGCAAAACTTCTTATTTTATCCCAAATCTCTCATTTTTCCTGTGGATGGTTCCGCTAAGGTATATGCATAAGTTACTATTTACTTTCTGATTTTATTAGATTTTATTGTACTTTTCGGGTGTTTTGTACTTGTCTTTACTCCTTTAGATCTTAAAAATACAAATTCAAAACAATTCTCATTGTTTGTACAGGTTTTTCCCTTTAATATTTATCTTCTTCTTTTTCCGTCAATTACTCAGAATTATCGCTACAATCAGACAAAAATTTTCTTACAGTCTTTGTTTTAGTATTTGCTCTCTTTTCCCTTTTGTTTATTTTTCACTATCTCAACAGATTTGGGGTAGAGCGTAGCGAAGGGAAAATTGAATATAATCAAGATATTATGGAAGAAGATCTGGCATAAGAAGAGCAAGGAGGAATTGAACTTGAAGTCGAAGATGTAGCCGAGAGTGTGGAAGAATGCACAAGAAGTTTATTTGGAAAGTCTATTGATAAACTCCATCTCTCAATCTTGTTGATTAGAGTATCGTGTTCAAAATTTTATAGATAAACCTCATCTCTTGAAAAATGATTTATCAAACAAAGAGCTTTGAAAGGTTGTTAATCGCAACTTTTAGAAACACAATGTTGTTAAGCTCTTGTGAACAAATAAAATCAGAACACGAAATATTATTCAATCACTATTCATACCAAACCCCAGAATAAAGAGAAATTAGCCAAACATGTTCATAATTTCATACAGACAATTCATCGAACATATAACATTCATAATAAAAAAACAAACATAGAAATGGAGAGAATTCATGGCTGTATTTATGGCCATTCAGAAATGGAGACACTACCTACAAGGGTACAAATTCATTATCAAAACTGACCAGCAGACACTTAAGCAATTATTGGAACAGAGAATCATGAATCCTATGCAGCAGAAGTGGATAACTAAGTTATTGGGGCTTAATTATGAAGTTCATTATAAAAAAGGGGTGGAGAATAAGGTGGCAAATGCCCTATCTAGAAAAGAACCCTCTGAGGCACTTAACTATGCTACATCCACTGTCACACCAGCCTGATATAGCAAGTGGCTGACAGCTATCAAAGTGATCTCTTTTTTGCAAAGATATTATTAGCAAAATCCTTGAACCCACAGTCATATACATAGTTTGAATTACAGGAATAAATCATCAAATATAGAGGAAAAATAGAGGTTGGGAACAGCACTAAACTCAGAAACACTATCTTAACTGAAATGCATAATTCGGCCTATGGAGGGCACTCTTGGATTTTAGGCACATACAAAAGAATTGGTAGAGCTTTTTAATGGCCCCTCTTGAAGAAAGAAGTTAAAGCTTGGGTCAAACAGTTTGATGTGTGTGCTAAGAGCAAATTTGAAGGCGGGGCCTACCTTGGTTTGCTACTGCTACAACCATTGCATATTTCCCATCAGGCCTAGACTCACATCTCTATGGACATTATTGAAGGACTTCCTAAATCAGCTGGAAAGGATGTAGTCCAAGTGGTAGTGGACAGATTCACCGAGTATGGCCATTTCATGGCCCTACCACACCCTTTTACAGCCACTACTATGGCAAAATTGTTCTTAGACTCCATCTACAAGCTACATGGGCAGCCCCTGCATATAGTCACTGACAGAGACAAGGTTTTCACTAGTACCTTTTGGAAGGTTTTTTTTAAAGTGACAGGCACTCAGTTGGACTTTACCTCAGCTTATTATCCCCAATCAGATGGACAATCTGAGAGATTGAATCAATGCTTAGAGAGCTACCTCAGATGTATGGTGCAGCAAAACCCTAGATCTTGGATCAAATGGTTATCCCTAGCAGAATACTGGTATAACACTAACTACCATACTAGCCTTAAAACTACCCCATTTCAAGGTCTTTATAGTTACTATTTCCTCTCTGCATTCCTGGAGACACACATTGTTACACATAATCAAGATACATCAGATTTTATTCAGCAAAGACAACAGTTAACACATGAGCTCAAGCAAAATCTACAGCAAGCTCAACAACGCATGAAGTTTTTTGCAGACAAAGGAAGAAAAGAGAGGCATTTTGAGGTTGGAGATTGGGTGTACTTAAAACTCCAACCTTTCAGACAGTAGTCGGTTGTACTCAGAAAAAATTTAAAGCTTTCAGCAAAGTTTTATGGTCCATTTCAAGTCACAGAAAGGATTGGGGAAGTGGCTTACCGGTTGCAATTTCCAGAAGGAGCTCGGATCCACCCGATATTCCATGTGTCGCTTTTGAAGAAAAAGCTCAGACCTACCGCACACCCGTCTACGTGCTCAGAACTTCAAAACATGGGTGAAAATGGTGAATTCCTAGTCAATCCAAAGGAATCGATTTGGCAGAGACTGGTGCGTAGGAAAATGGAAGAAGTGCAACTATTCTTGATTAAGTGGTGCAATGGCGAAATTGAAAATTCAACATGGGAAGATGAGAAGTACTTACGCAAGAAATTTCCAAAGTTTGATTCTTTGAGACAAGGATCTGAAAACGGGGGCGGTATTATCATGAATCCACCCAGTTTGTTGTCGACGGTGGAAGATGGGAAGAAATTAAGGTTTGGGGAAATTGAGATAAATTCGGATGATGAAGAAACTGATGGTATTAGGGCTCGGATCGGTACGACCCAGGAGCAAGACATGGATACCGAATTTGTGGAGTAGGGAAACATGGCGAGATCTGGTTTTACAGACTTTTAATACCTTTTATCTTATCCACCCAAGTGTTATATTTTCATTTATATAAGCTGTTAATAGTTACCATAACTGATGGATCAAGCAGGGATGCTTTTGGTCCCCCCTTGTGGGTATTTATGTAATGCTGGAAACAGAAATGAAGGATAAGCTATTACAAATATCTTTCATCTACTATCTCTCTCAAAATATTCTCTCCCCTACCTCTCTATCATAACTTTACAGAAATTGATTACAAATAATTTCCAGAAAAATTACAATATTAATACCAATCTTAACAAGGGTGTCCTTATTTAGTAATTTATTTTGTATGCTTGCTTGTGTATATGATTTGAGTCGTGTGGATTGATATTGGTTGGAACCTTGACGAAGTGGCGTGGTTAGATGCTTTGGTTAGGTTGTTTAGACTTTCGTTTGACATTAGTGTAATTGTGGGGGCATGAAATGTAGGAAACTTATGAAATGTTTTGACCTTGTTCTATTCGTGCAATTCAATCTGAGAGTCGAATACTCTATAATAGCCTCATTCTCAAATGCCCTCTATAGGAAATTTTGTATATTTCTCGTTTTATTTTTGGAGATGTTAAAAACTCCACGTGCTTATTGGAAAATATTGATAGTTGCATTTAGCAACAAGTGATTGGAGTCAATGAAATCTCATTTTTGAAGTTGTAAATATCGTGTTCGTCTAGTACCTCGCCTTTATGGGTACTTATCAAAAGAGGAAAAAAGAAAAAAAGAAAGAAAAAAAATGGTACAAGAAGAGAAATCCTTGTACAAGTGATGTGTATATAATAAGTCATGCAACCCTTGTACACATTTTTATTTTTACTTTTAGATCTTATTGTTAAAGAGGTGCATAGATGATTGGGCTAGTAGGGTGTCGACTTAGTGGTTTGAAGCGTGCATAGTTCTTGGCCAATACATGGATGAGGGACGTGCATGAAGGGCAACACATTACTTTTAGGCGTTCGGAAGGGATTCTAAACCTCTTCACTCAACGTATCGTATCGTCCTTTTAGTTGAGTTTTCAGTTAATTTAATGCATAACTCCTCGTACATTTGAATGCATTAGTTTTTAGTTCATTGGGTGGTTAGATTTTCCTTGTTTATGTCTAAGCTCGGTTTTGCTTGAGGAGAAGCAAAAAGCTAAGTATGAGGGAGTTGATTTGTACATATTTTTGTGTGATTTTTTTATATTTTGTGTCTTGTTTTATGTGCTTTAGTCAGATCTCAGTCGTGTTTTATCCCCGATTTTCCTTATTTTGCATTTTCGTGGTGTTTGTCATCTTTTTAGTATTTTTTGTTGTTCTCTTTTACTTTTTATAGATTTTTATGTTATTTTACTTTTCTTTGTTTTAGGGTAGTTGATCGAGTCTAATAGCGTTCCCAAGGATCACAATTAGCTCGATTTGACAAAAACACAAGTCGGACTCGCGAAGCACATCCATCGATCGACGCGCTATCGACGTCTAGTCGACGTGCCATCGATGGGGCCATTTTCCAACATCACTGGTCAAACCATTTTTGCCATTTTGGGGAAAAAAGCTATTGTGCTCTTACTTTCATCCCTAAAAATATAACCTTTCTTCTTAGAAATCAGGACTCTTGAACCCCTTATGGTTTGAATGCCCAATATTGTTCTTATTTTATTTTCATTTCTCTTCACTTTCTTCATTCTATTTTTGGCTTTTTAGTATTTAGTAGATTAAGGAATTATTGAGCATTGTTTGGATGTTGGACATAGCTTAGTCTCAATTCGTGTATTTCCTCATTCGAAGGATGAAACTCTCCATTGTTTATTAGTAAGATTGCATTGCCTTTATTTTATTATCTAATTTCTTGTTTGCTTTGATTATGAGTTTTCTTGTTGGGTATGGAATGTTCTTGATTCGTAGTTGTTTTTCTTTCATTTCTCATGGTTTTATGTTATATAATTGTTAGAAATTTATATGTTAATAATTATTGTTATTCAAAACTCATTTTTCATTGTTGTCTTCTTTCAAACTTTTTATCTTTAATCATATTCATGCTTGTTTTAAGTTTATGTTATTGGATTTCTTGATGATTGTTGTTTGAATTCATGGGTCTAGTGCTTCGATGATTTTAGAACCATTAATTAGCATTGTTGAGTGTTTAATTTATAATTTGGGATTGACAATCTCAACTCATAGATTAAGTGTTCGATCAAATGCCAATTGATCGTGGAGACGATTCGAAAGCCCTAGACCCCCCGTTTATTAATATTTCAAAGTTGTCAATTTTGTTTCTCGTCATTTAAATCACGGTCTTGGATATTACAACTTTACAAACCATAATTTGATCACGTGTTTAGCGTAGCTTTTTCTGTATTTTCTCATTCGTGAATCAAACACGAGAATTGCTTCCAATGAGTCTTCCTCGAGAGATTCGACTTGAGTGAAGCTTTCTACTTACAATTATTCCGTTCTCTTGCGGACGAACTTTTCTAAAATAAAAGGTAAGTGCAAATTGGTTCAAGGCGGACATCCCCTTCTTAATTTTGGAATTAGTTGATCTTTTTCGAAATCCATATGGCACAGTGTTCATTCCTCTCAATGATGGATTTTCACTTGTATTGATACGGAAACAAAGTACATTGTTATATGAGATCAATTCAAATAAAAAGTATTAAATCGTAATAATATTCGATAAATAACTTGTTTACCTACAATAAAAATAAATTAAATTAATTGCGTTGTGCAATTTTGTATAATTTAATTAAAAAAATTATCAAATTAATTTTGATACATAAACATGTTAATAGTTAATAAAATAATATTAAATACAAAACTATTTTCTGCAATCACGTTCATTACAGCCGTGCTATAATATGAACATAAGCTAACAATAAAATTAAAATTAAGACTCATATAAATAGAAAATAAATAAAGATATGAATGTTATTACATTAGTTGAATAATATATGGTAGGATTTTAACCAAACAAACTCAATTGGTATTGCAAAACTATAATATTTAAGACCTGTATTGTGAATAAATTTACAGTTATAATTTGTTTGAAATCTAAAATACACGTAGATAATTAATGTATTAAAAAATATTAATGATATTAGGAATTTGGAAAAAAATCAACTATTTATAATTTGAAAACCAATGCAATATATAATTAAATTAAGAATTGAATTAATTAAAAATAGAAGAATAAAAGAAAATAATGAATTAGACAAAATATAATCAAAGGAAAATATTAAATTAGACAAATATAAAAAAAGATTAAATTAGGCAAAATATAATAAAATGAAATATATAAATTATGTAGATATTATAATCTTTATATTTAGTAAGTCTCCGAACCTCCCAAATTCACCAAGTAAGCATTTGAACCATCAGAAAATTACACGTCAGCCTGAATCTTCCTAAACAGACACGTAGAATATAAATCTTTCGTTTAGTATATACGTGGCATATATATTTTTGTAAAATTTGTACATATTTATTTATTTAAAATTTGTCTTAGTATTATAATGTAATTAGCATATATAAAATAATGTAAGGTATGTATGACCAATAAATCAATGTCATATCTTTATAAATAAGGTATGCATGACCCATAAATCAGGGCTATAAATCTATATCAATAAGGCATGCATGACCCATGAATCAAGACCGCGCAATATTACGACGACATGACTATTTCTTATACTCCCTCCGTTTCTTAATAAGTGTTATTTTAGAACTTTTGTTAAAAATTAAAGAACATAATATTTAACTAACATATCCTCAATCAATTAATAATATTCTCATTTAATTACTTCCATTATTTTCATTTAGTTATTCTATTACCATAAAATTGTTTATATTTCTTAAAATAAGCGAGGATAAAACTGGAATAAAGTGGTAAAAAATTCTAAAACGACACTTAATTTGTAATAAAATTGAATCTCTAAAACGACACTTATTAAGAAACAGAGGGAATAGTATAAACTCTTACGTTACGGTTTTTTAAATTGTGTCAGTATAGAGACATAAGTAACCTAGAAACGCGTATTATAAATTATAAATTACAACCAAAAGATTGCATTATGTTCACAAAAATTGTTTTTATAAATATAAGCTAATTCGAATTGCAATGAAAACAATCTATGAAATCAATTTCTAAATATTGGGACAATTCCCATATAATCGGTTATGCAAATATCTTTTCTTAGTCGGTTATGAAATATTTTTTCTCAATTAGTCCATTGAAAACACCAATTTCCCTTTAAGCAATTAACTTATATTAATCCAAATTACTATATAATTACTATATAATAGTACTATGTATCTTTACTAATCAATTTTTAATTTTTTTTTCTTTATATTTCTTTTTTCTTTATTACCAATTCAAATAAAATTCATACCTATTCACATCAATTTCATACTTACACATGATAACTTTATACTGATCATCCCTGGACTTCGGTTAAAATTTATAATATATATTATGAAAATCATACTATTTCGTCAAATCATCGCTGAACTTCGGTCAAATTGCATACTACATCGTGAAAATCATACTATTTCTTCAAATTTCATACTATTTCATACAATTTCATACTTGTCCGATAAATTTCATGCTAAAATCAATTAAAAAAAACTCAACCAAAGGTTTGTACTAAATCAAAACTTTTGTTTTCCATTTTCCCCTTTAAATTTCGGTTCCATTCTATATATTATGAAGTTCACTTCCCGTAACAATATGAAATTTCATACTCCGTCTATCAAATTCCACACTAATCATACTAAATTACAGGCTAATCGTAATAAAATTTCATACGACACTATTAAATTTCATACCAATTGGATTGTGATCATCTAACGATAGTGATTATGTTCATAATTTCCAGTATTAATATGAGTTCATTAAGCCTACAAGCTCCGGTAAAAAATACCAATTAATCATTTCAAAAGCTTGTAAGTTTCAGACATCTTATAGGTTAGGGAATTTCTACGATAATATGAAAATATTATTTGAACTTATCAAAATTATTAAATTAAAAATTAATTATAAATAACAATAAATTAATGAAGGTAAATTTAGAGAGAGTATGAGATATGGTGCATTTACGACACCGTATTATAATATATCACAAAGAGTTGATGGGTTTTTTTAAACATCCTATGAACTCACAAGTTAGTTTCAAAAGTGTGGGGTTCCAAAAAGAAAATTTTATTTAGCAATATTCTTTAACGTGTGATAAAATATTTTTGTTCACATAATATATTTAAGTGTAATTTCAATACTTTTAATGTTTTGAGTAATATTTAATATTTAAAATAAATAAATAAATAAATAACTCCTTATTTAAGTTATGCACCTCGTGCATCGCAATATTACAATACGAGTATAATCTTGAAATGACTAAATACTATATATAAATATAATCTCAATAAGAAATTAATACTATATAATTGTATTGAGGGTTTTGGAAAAACAGTGATCTAACTTTCTAACGTCTTATAAGTTTTAGAAGTAATTTATAAGATGCAAGATTATTCAATAATAACAACAACGTAGCCAATTAACACGATGTTGCAAGAAAATTGAATTCATGAATTTGCCACTAGTTAGTTCATTTTCACTTTTCTAGACAATCTTTTTTTATTCTTATAAATATTTAGCTACATTGAAATTTTGTTCCCACAATTGTATGGTCGAGCTTATAGGACAAACATATTTTGGTACTTGACCTACTTCATTCATATTATTGGTATTAATTAAGCATGAGCAACACTTATTACAGACGTATTAATTATATACTCCAGGTACCATAATATATACGAATCACATCGGCGATGGACTTAGATTGCTATATACCATGGCAATGAGATACACAGTCAGCTTCATCGATCCAGCAAGTGTCATCTGTGATACAACAAAAACAATTCGGAGTTGACCCACAATAATTATAGTGCTTGCAAAAATTAATGTGAATCTTAGTGTCGTTCATCACAGTCTCCTTCATCTCTTTCCTTCCTCTCATGCTGCTCTCATGAGCATAACCTATTCACCGAATTTTAAAAAAAAAATAAAAAATCAAATCATTATATATTTTCCAACAAATTTCAATATAATCATATATATCCAAGTATTTTTCGGTTTTATTTCTATTTTCTATCACTATGACGACAAATTAAAGAAGAAAAGAATCGGAAGTGAAAAGAATATCCAATTGCACAAATAACATATCAAAATTATTTGCCTAGGACTTTACAAAACATATAATTTGAACTATATCATAAGCTCTTATGTTAAGCCTATATATATTTTAAAACTTACATTCATGAGGAAGGAGGAAGGCAACAAGGGTCAGTGAGAAGAGGATGAGATAGCTGAAATTGTTAAAAGCCATTGGTTAAAATCAAGTGAACTTCTTGTTGAATATTTGACATATTTATAGCACCATGCCCACCCATATTTTCAGTATACTATGCAATTACCTGAATTTAATTTATCTCATTTAGATTAAGTATTTCACATTAAATTACAAACAACTTTTTTTATTTTCATTTTTATTTTCATTTTCATTTTCCTTTCCATTTTTTTTCTTTATATTTCCTTTCTCGTTTCTTTCTTTCTTTTCTATTCCTTTTCCTTTCCGATTTTTTTTTTCTTTCGTTTTCTTTCCTTTTTCCTTCACAATTTTCTTCCTTTTCTTCTTTCTTTCTTATTCTTGGAGAAAAAAATGAAACCATTAATTGTTAGAGGATGCTAAATGGAGCAATTTGCTCCGAAACAATAGGAGTTTTTGGAGAAAATAATGAAACCATTAATTGTTAGAGGATGCTAAATGAAGCAATTTGCTCCAAAACAATAGAGTTTGGAGAAAATAATGAAACCATTAATTGTTAGTGAATGTTATATGGAGCAATTTGTCCCAAGAAGAATAGAAAACTTGGAGAAAAAATTGAAACCATTAATTGTTAGTGGAGGCTAAATGGGGCAATTTGCTCCAAAACAATAGAGTTTGGAGAAAAAAATGAAACCATTAATTGTTAGTGGATGTTGCATGGAGAAATTTGCCCCAAAACAATAGAGTTTGCATAGCGTAGGTAATATCTAATCTTATTAAAATAAGTTAAATAGTTAACTTAATAGTAACAAAATCATTCTTTTCTATCCGTATCAAATCATATAAGTTTTTTTGTTTTTTTTAAATTGTATGATATGTATAGTAATATTATAATATCAAATATTTATTTAATAAATCGAAAATATAAAATGGCGAGTAAATTGAATATTTTGTTTTGTTTCCAACATCAATTGTTAATATTGACCATTTTATTCAAATATTATTTAATAAATTAATTAGTTGGTTAAAATAGCTAATCGAACGTTAATTTATCAATATATATATATATATATATATATATATATATGATTTGTGGGCAATCCATGAGAAACGGTCATAATAAAGTTTATAAGTCATTTTAGGATATAAAGCTGCCTTTTTTACAATTATATTATTTTCGTCGCATCAAAAACTCTTCAACCCTTTACGCTCTTAACTAATCAACTAGTGTGAAGCCCGTGGTTTTCACGGACAAATATAAAAATGTTAAAAAAAATTTATTATCACAAAAATAATTAAAAATGTGAATTATTATATCAAAAAGAAAAAAAAATTCACTTTAAATTTTGAATTTTTTTATACTACATTAGTTGTTTTGTTTATAATGGTATCATTTTCATCGCAATAAAGAATTTCCAACCCTTTATGCTCTTAACTATCAATATTGTAAAATAAAGATGACTTGTGCATTATACGCGAGTTTCATAATGACACTTTTGAAAGATTTGTGATAGCTATAAAAATAAAAATAAAAATCTTAAAGTATGATTGTATTTTAAACTTATGTGATGTCTCGTTTTAATATAAAAATCATTCAAGTTCTAGTATATTTTTATTTACATTACATCATTTTCACAATAAATAATGTTCGAGTGCATTACATGCAATAAACGGGATTAGTTGTTAAATATAACAAATTACCCTTAATGTGACGTTCAGACCCGAAAAAAACTGAAATTGTGAAAATATTAAGGTTATCAAATATATATTTTTTAAGGTTATCATATTCATTCGAGAGATGGAAAATATAATTAACACCGAAATTCTTGTAAATTCCAAAATTCTTGTTTCCATAAACTTGTTTTTCATTTAATTTTCTTTCCATTAAACATGTTCCCAAACACTTTAAAAAAAAATCAAAATAAATATACAAACAATCACATTATTGAGAAACAAATACAAAAAGGGCTTAATCATATATTCGCTATCCACACTATAATTTTTATTGGTTTCTCTTTATATATCATAATGATATACATGTCTAAACAATTACATAAGTCCAAATACATATACAAATAATTATATAATTGAGAAAAAAAAAGGGAAAAAGTTGTCTAATAATATATCTACTATCCACCATATGATTTATTGATTCTTAAGAATAAAAAATAATAATACTTGGTATGAATATTTTCGTTTAAGTATATAAATTATTAATATGAGGAATAATTACGAAGTAAATATGTCAGAGTTTTATTCTTAAATATTATATATTTGGTACAATAATTAATTATGTTAAATATATATTTTTTCATTTAGACTTCAACTACCAAATGTGTAGTAATTATGAAGGTAGCGTGATTTGATAAGTAATTAGTTGTATAATATATTTAGTTGAAATCAGTTTCATATCTTTATATACACACACATACACATATATGTATATTGATAATATAAATCTTACTAATTTATACTTAATCTCATGCAATTAAAATACACATATAACCTCATTAAATATGAACCATTCCGGTACAAAAAATCAAACAAACACAAAAGCCCAGAATAAATAATAATTAAACAAACACCTTAAAAAATCAAACAAACAAAACAAAGACCAGATAAACTCAGTGTTAGAATTAATACATAAAATCAATATTAAAAAATATATAATTTAAATGGCCAAACCAATTATTTCTCAAAGAATCAACTATCTTTGTGTGCTATATCAAATAAAAAAACAAAGCATTTCAAATCGAGAACCCAAAACCAAATTAACTGAATAGAACCAGTAGACCCGAACCAAATTAATAAAAAATAACAATGAGTAATATAAATACTAATATTTTTTTAGTATAATTTTCAAAACAACCCACTTATCATGTACATTTTTTAATTATCCCCTTGGATTTGTAAATACTATACAAATACGCCAATAACTATTAGGTTACAATTTTTTAAGACAAAAACAAATGTTATGGATTGATAACGGGGGTTCAGTAATATGACTAAACTTCATTCGTAATTCTTGAAATTAAGTCAAACAATAAAATAGGAGGTAGACTAAAAAACTACCCTAGTAAGAATAAGAGATGAAACTCTATCATCGGCAAATGAGCGTGCCATAAAGTGCACCAAAATCAATTACAATTTTCCTATTAAAAAAAGGCCAGATTATTAAAAAAAACATGAAATTAATCTTTAAAAAATAAATTAAGAACGGATCTGGAGGTTTAAATTGAAATTCATATTATACAATCTTACACGGAACACGTAATTGCCAACTAAAACCAATCAAAACTCCAAAATGAAAAAAAAAAAATTTATAATGATAATTCATGTGGTAATATCAATGATAAGGTATACAAATGGCAGTATACTATTTAATCCCTCCGTCCCCTACCTATTGAAAGAGAGAAATTAGCAATCCATTTAATTAACTCAAAAAGGTCACCGCGAATGCTCCGAGTCCATTTTGCCAGAGAACCATCAGATTCCTGAGAGCACTTTGTGTACACAGAACCAATTCCCACTCCAGCACCAAAAGCTACAGATGCCCAATGTGTTACTGGCACTACTGCAGAAAGTAGATACAAAGGCGCCTCATCCACGACAGTTCTGGAAAAACCACCGTTAAATCGGTCATTGAAAACCGTCGTAGAATCGTACATTTTAACAGCGGTTTTGTGAAAACCGACGTTAAAACTGAACTAATTAACGGCGATTTTTAAGAAAGCGCCGTGAATTAACAAGTATTCACGGCGGTTCCTTAAAACCCGACGTTAATTAGTTCATACGATAATTATTGCGGTAGATTTAACGTCAGTTCTATTAGAACCGACGTGAATAAGATGACATTTAACGGCGGTTTCATAGGAACCGCCGTAGAATAGTAAGTTGCCATGTCACCGATCATCGTCCTTATCAAGCAAAAATTTTGGGCCGTTGATCAGTATCTGATCCAACGATCTGAATTAAATATTAAACTAAAAAAATATTAAATCAAAAAAATAATTAAATAAAATAAATAACAAACATAAACCATAAATTAAAAAAACCCTAATCTACTTTCACTCGTTTAGTCTATCCCTCTCTCTAGATTTCATCATCATCYGAATACGATGGCCATGTCTCGATTTCTCTCCCAATCCCTGCCCCGTTCCTCTCCCCATTATCCGGCCGCCGCCTTAATGAGCCATCACCGCCACCACTCGCTAATTAGCTTCATATTTTTTCTTTATTAATATGTATATTTTGGTGCAAATCTTTCAATTCTTTTTTTTTTAATTTTTTTTACTACTTTCTAGAAGGGCCGTTCTGGAAAACAGACTTTTTAGAAGGTATTTTTAAAAACCGCCGTGAAACGCTGAAATCTACGACGGTTCTAAAACCGCCGTAAAATGCTGAATTTTACGGCGGTTCAAAAACCGCCGTTAAATGTCTTCCAAAACCGCCGTTAAATCCACCTTTTTACGGCGGTTTTGAAAAACCGCCGTAAAATTTAACGGCAGTCGATACAAAGGCGGTTCAAAAACCGCCGTTAAAAATGAAAAAAAAAAACGCCG